>JAVSCE010011496.1:0-112487 GCA_032199065.1 Smutsia gigantea
CATTGCTGTCTATTTCCTCCTTTAATTCTGTTAGTATTTGTCTCATATGCTGGCGCTCCTGTGTTGGGTGCATATATATTTATAATGGTTATATCTTCTTGTTGGACTGGCCCCTTTATCATTATGTAATGTCCTTCTTTATCTCTTGCTACTTTCTTCATTTTGAAGTCTATTTTGTCTGATACAAGTACTGCAACACCTGCTTTTTCTCCTTGTTGTTTGCATGAAATATCTTTTTCCATCCCTTCACTTTTAGTCTGTGTATATCTTTGGATTTGAGGTGAGTTTCTTGTAGGCAGCATATAGAAGGGTCTTGCTTTTTTATCCATTCTGTTACTCTGTGTCTTTTGATTGGTGCATTCAGTCCATTTACATTTAGGGTGATTATTGATAGGTACGTACTTATTGCCATTGCTGGCTTTAGATTCGTGGTTACCAAGGGTTCAAGGGTTGCTTCTTTGCTATCTAACAATCTAACTTAACTTTCTTGTTAAATTATTGTAAACACAGTCTGATGTTTCTTTCTTTCTCTCCCTTCTTATTCCTCCTCCTCTATTCTTTCTATAATAGGTGTTTTATTCTTTGCCTTTAGTTGGTATTTGGATGGTCTGCTTTCTGTGCTATGATTTTGTTTTTTCTCTGGTGACATCTTTTTAGCCTTAGGTGTGCTTCCCTCTAGAGCAGTCCATTTAAGATATCCTGTAGTGGTGGTTTATGAGATGCAAATTCTCTTAACTTTCGTTTATCTGGAAATTGTTTAATCCCTCCATCATATTTAAATGATAATCGTACTGGATACAATATTCTTGGTTCGAGGCCCTTCTGTTTCATTATGTTAAATATATCATGCCATTCTCTTCTGGCCTGTAAGGTTTCTGTTGAGAAGTCTGATGATAGTCTGATGGGTTTTCCTTTGTAGGTGATCTTTTTTATCTCTCTAGCTGCCTTTAATACCCTGTCTTTATCTTTGATCTTTGACATCTTAATAATTATGTGTCTTGGTGTTGTCTCTCTTGGGTCCCTTGTGTTGGGAGATCTATGAGCTTCGGTGGACTGCGAGACTACTTCCTTCCCCAGCGAGGGAAAGTTTTCAGCAATTATTTCTTCAAAGACACTTTCTATCCCTTTTCTCTCTCTTCTTCCTCTGGTACTCCTATAATGCGAATATTGTTCCGTTTGGATTGGTCACACAGTTCTCTTAATATTCTTTCATTCCTAGAAATCCTTTTATCTCTCTCTGCCTCAGCTGCTCTGTACTCCTGTTCTCTGTTTTCTATTCCATTAATAGTCTCTCGCATCTCATCCATTCTGCTGTTAAGCCCCGTCGATCGCTTGTCTGATTTCTGTATTGTCTTTCCTCAGTTCCCTCACTTCCTCCCTCAGCTCTTGCACATTTCTCTGTAGGTCCATCAGCATGGTTATGACTTTTATTCTGAATTCTTTTTCAGGGAGGCTGTGCATTTCCATCCCTTCAGACTCCCTCTCTGGGGTTGTCTGGTTGATTTTGGTCTGAACCATATTCCTGTGTCTTTTCATGGCTGTATAATTTGGTCACTGATAGTTGCCACGTATGTCAGCTGGGCTCTTTAAGACCGCCTCTTGGGGTGCTGAGTCCTCTCGGGTGTAGCTGCACGCTGTGCGCTTTCCTGTGTATTCTCGTCTCTCTTTTAGGAATAGATGTATTTTCTGTGTTTTCGTGGATAAATATAGTGTTGGGAGGAGATTTCTGCCGCCCTGCTCACACCGCCATCTTCCCGGAAGTCCCTAGGATTCACTCTTCATTCTATGGTTTTAATCCCATTAAACAATAGCAGGTCTAAGTCCCATAAAAAATGCTATATGACCCGATGTGCTGTTATTATTCATCTCAAACATGATAAAAGCAAGTTTTTCCCATATTTGAAATGGATGGAATCCTCAGTTTCTTGGCTGCCTGAATGGATACTGGATGGGGAAGCAGCCTTTTTCAAGGACAGTTTTAACAATGTCATTGCTGCTGTCTCCTCGAGGGCAGAGACCAAGGTCACCTGCAATACCCTACAGAGACCAGCATTGCCCATCCTACAGATAGCAGGGGACAAGCAATTGTCGCTCACTTGGAAGAATCTGGATGTTGGAATATTGAAAGCAAATCACCAAGCTTTTGACTGAAAATATTTTTTATGCCTTAAGGACAACAGTGCCTTTAAAACCTATATTTAATATATAAACTAAATCCAGACAGTAGAGTTGCATTACATAAAAGTTCATACAACTAGTTCTTACAAGGATTGCCTTCTACAGCCTAAAGATATGATGACTCTAGCTTTGTGGAACCAAAAGAAAACATTTCCAAGGTGAACACGTACCATTAAAAACCCCAGAATACTCCTGCTGATCGAATCCATTAGCCTTAATGTTGTAGAATGAGAGTCAACAAGATGAGTCCCAAACCATGGATGCAGGTATTCATATTTGGTTTTGCCCCACAAAGCTTAGAGAGGCTACTGGAAACACATAAATTAAAACAGTAAGACATAAATAAATGCTAAAACACAAGAATCAGAGAAACAATAGTTTAGAATGGAATGTCAAGTTTAGGGGTGGGGGAAATAGAGCAAGTTTTGAAGGCCAAAGAGTCCTGTGCATTATTATAGACGAGCTGCAAATTGAGCTTTGAGTTTTCTAGTGCCCAAGATGAGAAGGGAGTATAACTAGTGCATTCAACATAGCACCACAAGTTGTATCTTAGAACTGCACCTCAGGGGTAGCTCTTGCATAGGAATGCCTCCATTGTCTAGTAGCTGAGAAATTCCAGATACTAGCAAGACAGGTATAGCAGAGTTTTATTTTACCTTGGGTGACCTGATTTCTTCTCAGTGCCCCTAAATCACATTGTAAAGGAGAAACACATTACACATTCTATCCCTCCAGGTGTGTCCCGAGGCTCTGAATGGGTCATCCACTCAACAGATGATTCTCGATGGCTCTGTGTGTGCTGGGCACTGTCCTGGTGTGACGGGCACTGTGGTGTGCTGCTTAGTCACCCTTTCAGGCATGAAGGGCTGTGAAGAGAGCTGCCGGCACCAGTCCTCGGCTGTCAACTTACTTTGGGTCCCGCCTGAGCAGAAGACAGACAGCCCACTTGGGGTGGCCCCATCTAATGACCAGTCTATGGGATGATACAAAGGCTTGGCCTCCTTTCAGTTTGAGACAATCCTGAAGGGACATCCTGGCTTTGGAGCATGCCATGGAGTCGTCTGGGGCTCCATAGAGACTGCCTCACACCTCAACTTCTCCTCTGTCCTTTCTTTCCCTTCTAATCCCAAGAGCCCTTCCTAATAACCCTCAGGAGCACTACCTCCATCACAAGACAAACTTGAAGGAGAGGAAGAAGAGGAGCTATACCTGGTTAGCAGTTACAATGTGCTTCCTGTTCAGGAAGTCCCAGCAGAAGAGAGGAGTGCAGGCAGATGCTCCAGTGTTCTGGTGTTCGGGAGTCTGGGTGGTCCGGCCTCCACCACCCTCCACCTTTCTCTCCCGTGTCCTCCCTGCTGGCGGTCCAGGGTTCTTGGGCTGTCCCCCTCCTCTCTCTTTTTTTATCAAAAAACTCATCTTGAGCTAAGAGCCTACACTTAAGGGAAATGGACTAAATGGTTTGTAAGCTCTATAATTATGATTCCTTGAACATTTTAAAACATAGCCATGTTCTTTTAAATCTCAACCCCTTATTTCAGAGAGTGCCAATTTATGCAAATGCAAGCTAAAGGACATCACAATAAACTATTTATTTTTTCGATATGCTGTATTTTAGTAAATACATTTATGTCACCACCACTGAAGAACATTCAATGAGCGCCCGCCAGATGCATCATACAGCACTTGAAAAATCAGCGATTGTTGAGATGTTGACATATTTAAATTTGGCTCATATTACATGAATCAAATGAGGGTGCATAACTTAGATTTGGGAATTACATTTATGCTACTTGGCTGTTGTTTCTTCTTCCTCTTTTTCTTTTCTCCTTCTTTCAATCTCCCAGGTTGTATGGAACAAATTATTCTAGAATGCAGAGGGCCTGGTTCTCTGCGGATGAGCATAACCATCAGTGCACATTTTTGCCTCCATTGCTGCCGCTCACAGTGGTGTAATCTGTTTCCACCAAGAACCCCTAGCTGTCCATGCTGCTCGGGTGTGAAGGTCGTTCCAGCAACATTTTTAAGGGCAGTTTGAGAACTTCTGAAATAAAACTTTTGTTTTAATTCTTTCATTTATTTTCTTAAAATCTTAGAAATACAAGCTTTATCTTTAGTTTAAAAAACAAACTGGACTACGTTAAAACACAGTGATTAAAATTCCAGATTTGAAGACTCAGACAATGATGGTATCCAAATTTTATTGAATATTTTATACTCAATGCAAAGGATTTAAATGTGTATCTATTTATGTCTAATGCTCACAACAATGACTCCATTCAGAGAGGAGGAAATTGAAGCACAGAGAGGAAGGGCAACTTGCCTAAGATCACCTGCTAAGAAGAGGAAGAGCCAGGACTTTAACCCAGGCAGTATGAGCTACAGGGACCATACTTTGAATGGCTTTCCTCTACTGATATGTGGTCAGTTGGTATATCTGGGATGCAGTATCCCCATTTAAAAGACAAGGATAGGAACATCATCTTTACTATAGGGTTGTTGTGATGTGGTAAGGGGGTGCAGGGAAAGAATTTGGTTCTCTGTGTATATGTATACATGTGTGTAATATACATACACACTATTGTCTTAGACTCTTTGGATGGCTGTAATAAAAATTACCTTAGACTGGGTGGCTTATTGGCAACAGGAACTCATTTCTGACAGGTCTGGAGGCCAACAAGTCCAAAATCAAGGCTCTAGCAGATTTGGTGTCTGGTGAGAGCCCACTTCCTAGTTTACAAAAAAAGACACAGTTTTGTTATATTTTCACATGACAGAAGGGGCAAAGGGTCTGGGTTTTCTGGGGCGTCTTTTATATAAGGACATTAATGCTATTCATGAGGGCCCACCCTCATGACCTAATCACCTCCCAAACACCCCACCTCCAAATGCCATCGCATTGGAGATTAGGTTTCGGCATATGAAGTTTAGGAGGACACAAACGTTCAGTGTATATATGTAATATGTAATGTAATATTTAATGTATATGTGTATAATATATAATAATACATACTTATAAAATATATGTTATTACATTACATACATATATTTACGTTAACATGTAGATATTACATTATATACTTATATATATGTATATATTATTTTTATATCTGTCTTAATTTGTGTTCCTCCAGAATCAAACTTTGAGAAAAGGATATAAGTATATGTTGTTTGTCTACAGTCCCAGAAAACCCCAATAGGGGATGTAAAGCAAGGAAGGGCAAGGTAGGTGAGGAAGAAAAGGCAGTCAGCTAAGGGGCATTGTCAGGAACACCACCACCAATGACAGCCAGAGGGCAGGCCTGCCAGGGCCTTTTGGAAGAGTGTAAGCCTCACTTCAGAGTTGTCTCAGCCAAGGGGCCAGGGAGCTGGGGAATTAATTCACCAACTTTCCATTTGCCTTTGGTTGTGGGTTATCCCTAGGGGCATTTGCTCTGGAGTCATTCGGCTTGCCAAAAGTGCTCCCAGGGCCAGTACTCAAAGCCCAGGCAGGAAGACTCAGGGTTCACAGAGAGCAGACTTTTGGGTGTCCAGGGGAGAGGAATTTGGTGAGGCACTAATAGCCTCTGCTCAAATATGCACAGAAGATGTCTGGAGGGAGATCCATAAGGAACTGGTGTCAGTGATGGAGAAGAGAAAGGAACTAGGAGGCTGGAGGAGATGGGTGTTTTCACTGTGAACTCTACTGAACTTTCTGAATCTTGTGACATGCATATATCACCCATTCTCAAGGTAAACAAAATGTTATCTGGAAATTAAACTGAGTCCCTGTGGAGATGCATGGGAAGCCAACAAGCATGTTTCTAGAGCTCCTGGCCCCTACTGACAGTCTTGCTGACATAGACACTGAATAATTACTTTCAGAGGCTGTGCTGAATCAAACGTGGCCCCTGCCCAAAGCTGGCAGCTCACAGCTTGAGGGAGAACTGACCTGTCAAAGGTGGGCCTTCAGAGTGAAGGGCTATTTGGGCACCTGGAAGCTGAGAGATTCTTCCTTACCTTTCCTTTTCTTTCTCCGTTCCCCTCTCTATCCCATATATACTCAGGAGCACTTCCTACCCTCTGTGATGGTCTTGTTAACTTTATTTATCTGTTTATTATCTGTCTACCCTGCTAGAAGCTGGGGCTCTTCAAAAATGGAGATCATTCCAGTCCTGTTCTCACCATTTCTCTAGTATCATGAACAATGCTCGGTACAAAAGAGGTGGTCAGCAAATGTTAATTGACTAAATGATTGATGACTGCATGAATGAATATTCCAAAGTGATGGAGAAGGAGGGGAGAAAGCCCGGATATGACAAGGGGAATAGAAGAGAAACAAGACAGGAACTGGGGTGAGGGGAGATGCCATGGAAGGCATCAGGCATAGCTTCTGCTGCTTAGAAAGTCTTCCCCCAATGAACTAGCAGAAAGAGAAATCAGGAAAACAATTCCATTCACAATTGCATCAAAAAGATAAAATACCTAAGAATAAACCTAACCAAGGAGGTGAAAGACATTTACTCTGAAAACTACAAGACACTCATGAGAGAAATTAAAGAAGACACCAATAAATGGAAATACATCCCAGGATCATGGATGGGAAAAATTAATATTGTCAAAATGGCCATCCTACCTAAAGCAATCTATAGATTCAGTGCAATCCCTATCAAAATAACAATGGCATTCATCAACAAACTAGAGCAAATAGTTCTAAAATTCATATGGAACCACAAAAGAACCCAAATAGCCAAAGCAATCCTGAGAAGAAAGAATAAAGCAGGGGGGATTATGCTCCCTGACTTTAAGCTCTACTACAAAGCCACAGTAATCAAGACATTTTGGTACTGGCACAAGAACAGGCCCATAGATCAATGGAATGGAATAGAGAGCCCAGATATAAGCCCAAACATATATGGTCAATTAATATACAATAAAGGAACCATGGATATATAATGGGAAAATGACAGCCTCCTTAACAACTGGTGTTGGCAAAACTAGACAGCTAAATGTAATATAATGAAACTAGATTATTGTCTAACTCCATACACAAAAACAAACTCGAAATGGATCAAAGGCCTGAATGTAAGTTGTGAAACCATAAAACTCTTAGAAGATAACATAGGTAAAAATCTCTTGAATATAAACAGGAGCAACTTTTTCCTGAACACATTTCTTTGGGCAAGGGAAACAAAAGCAAAAATGAACAAATGGGACTACATCAAACTAAAAAGTACAGCAAAGGACACCATCAGTAGAACAAAAAGGCATCCTACAGTATGGGAGAATATATTTGTAAAGTACGTATCTGACAAGGGGTTCACATCCAAAATATATAAAGAACTCACATGCCTCAACACCCAAAAAGCAAATAACTGAATTAAAAAATGGGTGGAGGATCTGAACATATAGTTCTCCAAAGAAGAAATTCAGATGGCCAACAGGCACATGAAAAGATGCTCCACATTGCTAATTATCAGGGAAATGCAAATTAAAACCACAATGAGATATCACCTCACCAGTTAGGATGGCCGATGTGGAAAAGACTAGGAACAACAAATGCTGGCATGGATACTGAGAAAGGCAAACACTTCTACACTGCTGGTGGGAATGTAAATTAGTTCAACCTCTGTGGAAAGCAAAAAACTAAACATAGAAATACCATTTGACCCAGGAATTTCACTCCTAGGAATTTATCCAAAGGAAACAAGATCTCAGATTCAAAAAGACATATGCACCCCTATGTTTATTGCAGCACTATTTTCAATAACCAAGGTATGGAAGCAACCTAAGTGTCCATCAGTAGATGAATGGATAAAGAAGATGTCGTACATATACACAATGGAATATTATTCAGCCATAAGAAGAAAACAAATCCTACCATTTGCAACAACATGGATGGAGCTAGAGGGTATTATGCTCAGTGAAATAAGTCAAGCTGAAAAAGACAAGTACCAAATGATTTCACTCATATGTGGAGTATAAGAACTAAGGAAAAAAAAAAACTGAAGGAACAAAACAGCAGGAGACTCACAGAACCCAAGAACGGACTAATAGTTACCAAAGGGAAAGGGACTGGGGAGGATGGGTGGGAAGGGAGGGGCAAGGGGGAAGAAGGGACATTACGATTAGCAGATGTAATGTTCAGGGGGCACGGGGAGGGCTGTACAACCCAGAGAGGACAAGTAGTGACTCTATGGCATCTCACTACGCTGATGGACAGTGACTGCAATGGGGTTGAGGGGGGGAAACCTGATGAAAGGGGTAATATAATCACCATAATATTACTCATTTAATTGTAGATTAATGATACCAAAATAAACTAAAAAAAAAAAAAGAAGATATCCAAATAAAGCACATGGCTCTTTCTTGTTTTAAACATCAAAAAAAAAAAAAGAAGAAGAAAACAGATGCTACCATTTGCAACAACATGGGTGGAGCTAGAGGGTATTATGCTCAGTGAAATAAGCCAGGCGGAGAAAGACAAGGACCAAATGATTTCCCTCATTTGTGGAGTACAACAACGAAGCAAAACTGAAGGAACTAAACAGCAGCAGACTCACAGACTCCAAGAAGGGACTAACGGTTACTAAAGGGGAGGGGTGTGGGTGTGCAGGTGGAGAGGGAGGGAGAAGGGGATTAAGGGGTATCATGACTGGCATACATGGTGTGGGGGGTCATGGGGAAGACAGTGTAGTACAGAGAAGACAAGTAGTGACTCTGTGGCATCTTACTACGCTGATGGACAGTGACATCAATGGGTATGGGGGGTGCTTGATAATGTGGGTGAGTGTAGTAACCACAATGTTTTCATGTGAAACCTTCATAAGTGATACCTTAATTTTTAAAAAAGTGAAAAAGAAAGAAAGCTCCTTCCCCAAAACCAGCTAGGATTCCTTCCCACCTCTGCCCATCACCCCCTAGAAGCTGGAGCTGCACCCTAATTTGCAGGGTGTAACATCATCAGAGGTTCATGGCATCTCTGAAATGAACTGAATTTAGATGAGTTCATATGGCTTTGTGCCCCATTTCCTGGGTTCATGCACCATTTGCCACTTTTGCAAACAGGCAGTGAGGGAAAAAAAACAGCCTTTTATTCATCAACATGAAAGGCAGTGTTTCCTGAGACTGTGTATGTAGCATAGTTGCCATTGTTCGGATTGATATTGAGCAATACTCACTCTCCTTCGGACTGTGGAGCCAAGTGTATGTCCCTGCTCCATAATGTCAGGCTTGGCTCCATAACTTCTTTTGGTCAGTAGAGTGCTAATCACAATATGACTAGAGGCCTTTGAAGCACTCCGTTAATTGGCTTAGTTATTATCTCTGGTGTTCCCGCAAGAAAAGCCCATGCTCTGCATGACCACTGCCCTTTCAACTGAGCCCCAGAATGAACACTCAAGGAATCAGCCTGGATCTGATTCCCAGCCTGGAGCCTTTCCCACAGAACCCAGACCCTAAAACAGTCACCCACTAACACCAACTTAGATCACCCAAACCAGTCAACCCACAGACCTGGCAGCAATATTGTGATAATAGATGTTTGATTCGATAGCAATTAGCAATGCCTGCTCCAAAATCAGGTGTGAGCATTAATAATGGCTCTTTCCCTGCTACTTGGAGCAAGTTAACTTTTGAGGCTCAGTTTCCTCATTTATAAAATAGAAGTAATAATAGCATTACTCTCAGCACTGTTGTGAGGATTGAATGAAATAATCAATATAAAATACTTATCATTGCACCCAGTCCAGGGTAAACACTCTATAAATCAGAGGTCACAAATTGGAAGTGTGTTTTCAAATAATTCAATTGATATTGGGATCAATTCCCAACTGCTAGCTGGGGGGTTTCATGTAAAAAAAAATAATCTAGACTTAGATCTTCTCTTGAAAAATCAAGTCTGGCAATACTGGACCAGCATTACTATAAAGCAACAATGGATAGAGCAGGGGATGGGGGTGGCAGCGGCATATTACTGTTTGAATAATAGAAAATGTGACCATCAGGGTTTAAATGAGTTCAGAGTTATTTTTCCTCAAGCATTAAGATGTCCAAGAATCAGAAGTCTATGGCTGGCACTGAGGCCGAGTAATGCCATCCGGAACTGGGCTCCTCTGTCTTTTTGCTCTGCCATCTTTACCATATGGTGTTTTGTCCTCATGATCTCAAGATGGCTGCTGCACATCTAGCAAGCACAGCGTAAGTGTTTCAAGCAAAAAGAGGGGAGAGAAGGTCATCTCTTCTACAAGGCTTTCTTCTTTCATATTGGAAAAGAAGACTTTCCAGGGACTTCACCTCACACCTTAAAGGTCAGCAGTGAGTTGTATCAGCCACACCTTGCTTCAAGTTTGTCTGGGAAATGGAGCATTTCATTATTGCCTCACCAGTTAAGAAAGAAGGGGGTTGTAAAGTTGTTGTACAACTCTAGCTGTGTCATTTCAGTTTAGCACAGACTCTCCCCAGTCAGGCTTATCATTACCTTCCTTCCATGGCCCCTGCATCTGTTTGTGTTTGCAGCTCTTGCCACATGTGATACCTGTTGTTACTATTCTCAGCCAAGTCTGGACATTGTCTTGGAGGGTGCACTTGAGTTTTTCATTTCTGGCCTGTGCCTTTCTAAGCTCATGGCTGAAATGAACTTCCAAGGCCATGTTCTCCCCAGAAAACTTGCCCCATTCTTCATCTTTAGCTTCTCATCTGGGGCAGAACCAACATGCCCAAAGGTGTAATGAGGAGTTCCAGTCCACCTCTTAAAAGTAGCTCTGACCATACTAGCCATATTCTTGCTGTGGCCTTAGCTAAAACTGAGAATAGATTCTTTTCCCTCAACTCCATTTATCCTATTTTTCCTTTTGATGGACTTTGATAGTTTCATACCATTTTTCAAGGCAGGCTATTGAAGTTCCAAGAGGTGACCTCTATTTACTGCAATAAAATTAGTGATTTATGAAAAGTTAGAATTCCTCAATCCCCCAAACTCCCCTTTTATCCCTAACTACTGTGTCAACAAAGCACCCAGCATCCAGTATGGTTCAAAGGTCTGAATTGTGTAGCAAAATAAATCATTTTTAAAATCCCAATAGTAATTTATGGTGAGAGCATTCTTAACTTGCATTGAGTCAGGAGGAAGAGAGCAGATGCAGCCAACCTTGGCTGTAGTATATTACTCAAGTTGATGTGGGGCAGAGAAGATTGGATATTTAATGTCAACGATACTGTGAGAGGGGGTGAAAAATTCCAAGTTCTACTAGAAAATAAGACGGAAAAATTTAGGTCTCATAAGCTCTAGCCTACTTTTTCTTTCCTTCTCTTCCCCCACTGTCATTTCCTCTGTTTTCTTACCTTCCATCTCCTCTCTCTCCTTCCTTTCCTGTCTGCTGGAGTATTTCTTTGTCCACTGTTGGAGGCCTAGCCGATTTTTCACTGGGGCCCTAATTTAGGTTCAGTGTTGACATTCTAATATATGCACCATGTTGGTCCCAAACTTGCTTATAAAAATGCACTGATGCTGTGCTTTACATCATAATGTTGGACCTTAATCTCTGGGGTGTGCAGAGCTGCCCAGAGCCTCTGCAGTTTTCTTTGTTTGGGTGAATTTGTACATTTGAGCTGATGTCTGCTCCAGGAAGCTCAGGAACCATGGAGAGCAAAGGTCTGTACGTTAGGGAGTACGTTAGTCTTGATGGTCTGGCTGTTTAGTGACATCAGCTCATGTCAGTTCAACAAATCTGTCCTGAGCTCCTACTATATTCAGACACAGTCCTAAGTGCTGGGGACACAAAGATCCATAAGATATGATTCTGTGCTCAGGAAACCCACCATCTGAAGGAGGTGGCTGACCTCCAAAAAATTATTTCTCTCTCTAATGCTAAATCCCCTAGGACAGTGCTTCCTGCATTTTAATGTGTGCCCAGATTCCCCAGGGTTCTTATGAAAATGGCGCTTTGGCTTCAGTAGATCTGGGAGGGGCCTGAGATTCTGCATGTCTACAAGCTCCCAGGTGATGTCCATGATGCTGGGGCAGGGCCACACTGAGTGGTGTGGCCCCAGGGTTGGGTGTCAACCATTAGGAAGAAGCCTAGAGAGGTGCTGGGTGAGAAAAGCCCCAGGGAGCAATGAGAGGCCCTTCTTCCTCACTCCAGAGCATTAGCTTCCAATTAGGATGCATTTACAGCAGTGTAAACAGGCTTTGTCTGTCCTGCTAAGGTCACTCATCTCTGTGTGGACACAAACCAAGGGAGCATTTTTCAGCTGTGGGCCGAGTGATGGGCAGTTTTGGGAGGCAAATATTTGGAAGCGAAGCAGCATACCATTGTTGAGGGTTGAGGGGGTGTAAGTGCACTGTTGTTCTTCTTGGGATAGGCTTCATTTCTCTTTTCTGTTTTCATTGGAAAAAGGAGTTTCTCAGTGCACTGCAAATTCTGCAGCTCTCCATGAGGGCCCTTTTCTCCTGTCTCCTCCCCTACATAAAAGGTACTGTACTTGTCCGAATTCTTATGGCACTCCACACACAGTAGGTGCTCAGTAAGTGCTTTAACAATCTTGAGTGCAAAACACATGGAGGTTGTATTCTGCTTTTTGCTTTTTAAAGCCAGACACTGTACTCTAGGACTTATTTTGAACTTTTGAATCTCTATTTAAAAAACTTTTCCTTCTCCTTTCTTGTGAAGGATCATGTCAGGGATGCCCTGTGTGGAAACCCATTAGGAGATCAATGAGCTTCCAGTCCATGAGATTCCAAATGTGTGCTGTCCTATCGGCTGTCTGTTGCCATGGCTAATGCTGTGTAACAAACAACAGCAAGCCCTCATTGGCCATGCATCTGGTGGTTGACTAGGGGCTTCTGCTGATCTGGGCTGAACTCATTCACATATCTGGAGGTCATCCATTTGTCCTGACTGGATAATCGGGGCATCTGGTCTCTGCTCCATGTATCCTGTCTTGCAAAAGGTTCCCCAGGCATGTTTTCATGGCAATTGTGGAGAAGGCAAGAATGCATACAGAGACATGCAAGTGTTTTTTTTTTTTCAAACCTGTGCCTGCGTATATCACCTAAAATCCCATCTGTCAAAGAAAGTCACATGGCTAGGCCAGGATCAGAGCAGGAGGGCCCTGCAAGTTTGTATGGCAAGTGCATGACTAAATGGAGGGTAGAAAAACTGGGACTATAAATGCAATCTATGGACCACAGCTTTCCCATGTAACAGAGTAACTTTACAGTTCACAGTTAAGCTGATCCAAGCAACATGTCTGCATACAGCAAACATCTACCCTTCTCTGCTCTGTGATTGGAAAGACAGAACAGCTGCAGAAAGTCCAGCAGAAACAAAGGCATCTGCGAGGAGGGAGAGCAATGGAGTATTTACTGACAATGCTCAATTCATAACCTACATTTCATTCAAACTCAAAAGGATGTATTTACAATCTGCCAGGTTTTAAAATCCCCACTCATAAGTGGCATCTCTGCTGCAGGAGAAATATCAAGCTTGCTGCCTCTTTCAAAAGCAAGGGTCTACAACTGCAGGCTAAAGAAGGACGATGAACAGAAATGGCAGTGTCACATTGTCGGAAGGTATCTAGCAGGATGCCATGGGGATGCGATTTCGATTTCATTCTGGTCTCATATAACATCTTCATTAATGATCTGGAAGAGGGAGTAAACATTAATTATAGTCACAAGTGATGCTGAATTGGGATTTGTTGCCTGCACCAAAGGAAGGGACCCCGAAGGACCGGGCAGGAGATGAATCCAGCTTGGAAAAGGCGAACAGCACCCAGGAAACATATCACGGCACACAGCAGGGGATGGAACAAGCCATTGGAGGCAATAAGGCCAAAAGGCAAGGAAGCTGCCTGAAATCCTTTCTGGAACAAGCTAATCAAAAGGGGAAAAAAGTTTATATCAAGGAATTGATAACAAGGAATCAGATGAAGCAAGCTAAAGCAGGAAGAAGGAGAAATAGACCCATAATTTGGATTATAAACTTTGGAGCAGGGGTACTTGGCATATTTTCCTCCATGGCTTCCTCCTCCCACTAGGATATTAACTCCTGGTGGTGGATTTTTTTATGTCGATTTGTTTTCTGCTTTATCCTCGGCAGAATAAAGCTTGGGACATAGAAGTCACTTCATAAACAGTTGTGAAACGAATGCCTGGATGAATGAATGAGGAATGGAGTGTGATTTCTAAAGGAGGAATCAAAGAGGCTTTCTCTCTTTTCATATGGTACAAACCAGTTAGAGATGGATCAAAAACCAAAACAAAGAAACAAAACAACAATTGGGGATGGGGAGGGAGTGAACAAAGTGAAGCTCAGTAGAGCTCCTCAGAGAGCAGAGACCCTATTGGTTTCATGGAACAAACAAAGAATCGCATAATAGCGATAGTGACAGTATTGTGCTCATGGGTGTCTGTCACTGCGAAGTGCATTGTGTGCATTATCTCACTGAATCATCACAGTAGAACTACGAGATATGTTCTATCATTGCCTCCATTTGATATGTGAAATACAAAAAGATTACTTCTCCGGGCTCCCATGTTGACAGTGGTGGGATCTAAATCTATGTAAACATATCTGATGCCTTTTACTCCTGTATCACATTTCCTGCCACACTGGCTTAAGGGGAAGGCAGGAGGTGGGAGAGAAGGAGAGAGGGAGAGAGAGAGCTCAGGGCTAGGGGGAAGGATATGGAAAGAAAGGAAAAGTAAACGAACAGGCAAAATAGGGCAGTTGACTCTTCGCCACCACCCGCCCAAGGAGCAGCACGCCAGCATGAGCGGGAGACTGAAGATTTAGCACAGCCCCTCAGCCTGTGGGTGGCTCAAGTCTCTGCCACAAATACCATTCTAGTATTTAAAGACAGATGTTTTGGGGGTACAGAATGCCCCTTAATTTTAAACTGAGCACTTTCTCTGGTGCTCAGTTGAAGAAACCATTATTAGTCTTTTTTATTTTCTTCTTTATTCTTCCATGTCTTGTCTCTTTTTTATGGAAGTATAAAATTTGGTAACTTATCTTTTGCATATGTACTCATTATTTTTCTACATTATTCATTATTTTCTGCCCATGACTACATGCCTCTGGGTCATTCTTACATACTGAGAATTGAGGGCATAAAACCACATATACTGTAATTTATAGGTGATTTAAGGGACTTTCAAGGCTTATTTTTCACAGGAATTGTTTTTTGTCCTATACTCTGACTTTAAAACAAAAACCCATTTTCCTGGGCTTCTCTTCCTTTGGAACCACTCAAGGTTCCTTCACATTTTTGCCCATGGTTCTCATTTTAAAATAATTGTCTTTGTTTTGTCTGATGTTTATTATGTGAATCCTTGAAGATCATAAATCTGATTCCTGTAATTGCCAGCATCTGTAGAGGTGTGTGGTCGGGCAGATCAAAGCTAAGGCAAAGACAAACTATTATTGGAGAGAGAATCCTGGAAATACCAAGAAATTGGGTTCAGTCCTCAAGGTACCCAAATGTGCTCTGGTTCCTGAAGTTTGTCCTCTGCTTCTAGAAGTTTCTTCCCCAAGTTACTTTTTAAAAAAAATTCCTGTTCAAATTGAATTTCTATCTCTTAAAACCAAACAATTTCTTAACAATGGAATGATGTTAGGGTTTGTCCAATTTTAAACAGTCTGTGCTTTGATTTCAGGTTTCTAATTCTAGCATTGATGGGAGATGGGAGTCCATTTAGAAGTGTTCTGTGGGACAACAGGAAACCACTGTTCCAGGCAATTCTCATCCTGTGCTCATCTAGAAATTACTATGAATCATCTCTGAGTTCAATGCCTAAGTAGTGAAATATGCCATCAGAAGGAATTCCTAAGGCCAATTTAAGGTGGTATAAAAAGTTGCTCCCCACAAATAAAGATAACAATAGAAAAGCATTTTCTTAAGTGTGTTCCTGTTAAAATAGGATAGTCATATAGTTTACCCTCCAAACTGGTACACTTTGGGGAATGAAAGGAGATGCCTTTAGTAATTATGGTAAGACAATGGGAATAAAACAGGGTCTTTATACCTTATGTAAAACATGCCCCAACAAAGAGGGTTCCTTGGCCCAAACAGTTTGGGAAGTCTGCATACTGTAGTTCCCTTCTTGAGGGTCACAGTAACCATTCAATTAAAAGCTCTGAGTCTTATAGTAAAGAAACCCATTACATGTTATCTAAACTAGCATTTCCCAACTGGTTTTATTATGAAATCTTTATTTTCAGTAATACTACCATCCCATGGACTCAATATTCCATAAGAAATACTTCAGAAAATGTTGACCTTGTCATACATGTTACAATGTCATACTCTATACAATGTAGGGTGCTACCTACATGAATAACCTGAACCAGAGGACTCCAAACCAAAAATATCTTCCTACCAAGCTCCCATCTGCCTAAAATTTCTACCATTATTTTCTCCCTTAAGGACCTTTTAAAGGATACACATATTGTAATGGGGTTAGGCATTATGTATCTGGAAGGAACAACTCATTAGCTAGCTAACATTAGTGATAATTAGTTTATCTGAATAGCCACTTAACCACCCATGGATTCTGAGTGGAGAACAGATTCCCAAGGAATTACCTTCATGGGAGGAATGGGGGAAAAGGGTCTGGAGCATGGGACACTGGCCTGGCCTGTGCAGTATTTCAGTGGAGGGCTCTATATTATGGTTCCTAACCTTTACTCCACCAAAGATCATTTCTCTTTACCTGTTCCCCTGTATTTCTAGTTGTAAAAGATGTTGCCTCCCAAATAAACTGAACTTACTCAGTAGTGACATTTTTTATTTTATTGTTCTCTTTTTTTTTTTTTTTTTTTTGCCTGCCCTTTGCCTTCTTTCTTCTGGGAATGCTCCTTCCCAACTTGAACCTTGAGGTTCTAGAAAGGGTTTCCATGGTCTTCTAAAATCCAACCTTGCTGGATCTACTGAGTAGTGTAGGGGTGAGTCCCTGGACCAAGCTGGGCCATTTGAGACCTTCCCTGGGATTTTTAACATTTGGATCAGAATGAGTAAGTCTCAGTCCTCTTGGGACAACTGAAGCTTCTGGATGTGGGCTTGAGAGTGGCCAGCAGCCATGTTTCCAGCCATATGGAGGAACAGCGTCTTGTAACAGGGTTTCCCAACTACTATTGACATTTGGGGCCAGATAATTCTTTGTTTTGGAGGCTGTTTCATGCATTCTAGCATGTTTGGCGGCATCAGTGGCTTCTACTCACTAGATGCCAGTAGCACCTCCCCCCCAGATATTTTCAAATGTCCCCTGGGTGCTAAAATCACTCTCCCTCCCTGGTGGAGAACCACTGGTCCAGAGAATGAAGCTCACACTCAGAGAAGAGCACAGGTAAGAGCTAGGAAGTGAGAGAATGTCCTGGTGACATTTAAGGCCTCTCCACACTCTCCCTGAGGCTCAACATACCCTAGTACTTCCTCTGGACTGATTTCATGAGCCAATTAATTCCACTTTTTTCCTTAAGCTGGCTCATGCTGAATTTCTCTAGTTGCACACAAGAGTACTACGTTCACCTATAATCTCCATTTGCATTTTTAATAAACTGAAAATAGTTCACTTCCTTGTTTTTCTCTTCCTTATTGTCCCACCTACCCCCACCCTAAATCCAGGTGCCTGATTACATTCAAGAACGCCTATGAGTCAAATCCCTAGTCGGTGGTCCCTACCACTGTGCTAGAGAAAGGTGTGAGGCATGCATGAGGACAGAGGTAGTAAGGGAGTGTGTGTCCAACAAAAATGTTTCCTCTCCTTTCTTCAGCAAGGAACAAAAGTGGGTTTGACTCAAGATACTTTCTTCAGAGAGGGGGATGGAAGCCGTGAAGGAGAGGGAAGTATGTTTTTCTTCCATGGTGGGAACAGGCTAAGTAAAAAATAGAAAGAATGGGAAGTTGATCCCTCAGTGTCCTAGGAAGCCTCTCCCTGGGGCTGCTACAGGCAACAGAGAATTTCCTGGGCACTGAAGCCAATGACCATGCATAGTGGGGCCCAGGAGAGGCTGTGGCCTGTCCTGTCAGCTCGGAGCTACCAGACATTGTCTTCTTAACCGGTCAGGCCCTGGGCCTCTTCAGCACAACCCCGCCACCTGCCCTAGGACTGAGTTCCCTGAGCAGCCCACCCCCACAGTGCACAGGCCCTGTGCCAGGCAGAGTGTCATAGACCCGGCTTCACCACAGCCTTGGGGTACAGAGCGGGGTTCTTGGAAAGGGGTGGGGGCTGGTACTTAGGACCCAGCAGGATAGCCACAAGGTTGTTGAAATACTGGTGCTCCCACGCTGGTGGGCACGTAGCTGCCATCCTGAGGCCACTGGTGTACCTTTGCCAATGCAGTCCCTCCCTTGGAACCTGATGCTTCAGGAACTCACGAGTTCTTGTCACACAGTGGTGATCCCAGTGCTGCTTCTGCGCAAGACTGCTCTCATTCCGTCTGGTCAGTGCTCCCTTACTGGCTGTCACACGCTTGGAATATCACACTGAAAGGGAAAACAGAATTCTGGTGGACAAGGATAGGAAGGGGGCAAAAGACTTAACTTATTTTCTGCTTTAGAAGATCCTGCATTGTCCTTTATTCTTTATGGATGCATTTATTCTGAAAGCGTTTTGGGCTTGCTCTTGGAGATAAGCAGTCTTAGCTTGTACTGTTGGTGTTCACGGTCCAGCAGGGCAGAGATGGGCGCTGTGGTCACGGTGGAGAGCACACAGGTGGCAGAGGAGGTGCTTTGGCTGGAAGCCTGCTGGGCCCTCAGCTGATGGACACCTTCATTTCTTCTGGAGGCTGCGCTGGGTTTCTGTGGTTTTCTGGGGAGCTGAGAACTGCTGGCAGGCACACCTGCAGACGTTCTTTGGGAGCTTCCTCCTGCGCGCCGCCTGGCAAGTCCACCAGTAGGAACTGGGCTTCCCTCCTACCATGGGGGAGGCACCCTCGTCATCCTGGCCATGTCCAGGCTTCGCTGTGACCCACTGATCCACCAGGGCTACATGTGTACCAGGGGAGTAATGTGATCAAACAGAGCTAAAATTAGATGGGATGGAAATTCCGTTGTGACTATTTTCTTGGATTTCTTTTACTCTTTCTAATTTAGGCATGGCAAAGTAGAGAAACTCCAGCATGCCTCCTTTACTCAGCTTATGCTCATGAAAAGGAGAAACAAACCAACCACTTAAAACTACTTTTCTTGACAAGGCAAAGGAGGGGCTATGGGTAATGGTGAGTAGAGTTCCTTCCGGCCAGTGTATAAGGAAGACCCGAGAATGACCCCTTCAATAAATACTCTTTCCTTCCTCCTGAATCTGTATTTCCTCAGTACCACCTCTTCCCCCTGCCATTCCTGCCCCATTAAAGCAGGATCCTGTGCTCATGCAACAGTCAGCTATTAACTGATAAGGCTTAACAACTCCCAGCCAGTATTTGCATTTTAATAGAGAATTATTGAAGATCAAAAAGCTTTCAGTGTCCAAAAGAACAAAGCACAAAATTACGGGCTGTGAGGTGGATATTTGGGGGAGCAGAAGATTATCCAGGTTATTCTCAAGCTTTACCACGTTTATGGTGTCCATTTCACAAAGGACAGCTGTTGTCCAGCCCTCTTGCCATGTTCTCCCTTTCCACCCTCACTGCCACACCATCTCTACACACGCTTAGCCGTTGGTGTCTTGTTTGCTGGGTACCTAAGAGAGAATTCTCATTGCCCTTTATTTCATGAAAATTCTGATGAGCCATGCTGGTTATGGCAGCAAAGCCTGGACAGGGTGTGACATGCCTGGGTTGGAGGCAATAGAGGGAGGGGCGAATGCTGTGGTTTAAGAAAATATCATGATGGGCAGGTGGCTGGGCTGGGAGCTGTCTGCTAAAATGGAGAAAATAGGAAGTGAGAAAAAGAGTATAGACTATGGGGATAGATCATGGCGTTATATGGAAGAGTGGCCAATAAGAAGTTCATGATACAAGAAAGGCCACTGGAGTTTTATAATAGGGATGTTTAATGTTTAATTTTAATGTTGGGGTTCGTGTGTGTGTGTGTGCACACATGTATGCATGTGCCATAGTGAATTAAAAGAAACCCCTCACCCTCAAAATATCAATGAAAATTTGCTAAGCCTTGTGCCAACATGGAATGTTGAGGAAGTGCACATATTTGAGCAAGCAATACTAGCCACGGTAGCAGATAAACCTGAGACAGATAAACCTTAACCCACCACAGGTTTATTTCTCCCTCGGGTCACGGTCCAGGAGGACTGGGCAGCTGTTTTGTGGCTATGCATTTGAAATGTGGGTGGGTTAAGCTATTGTCCCTTAGCTTTTCTGTAACCTTAATGAATGTAAGCTTAATGAGGTCAGAAATTTGTGTGTAACTTTTTGTTTGGAAATCATTTCAAGCACAGCAAAGTGGCAAACATGAGAATAGTACAAAAAATAGCAATGTACCCTTTCCCCAAATTTGCCTATTGTTAGCATTTTGCCCTTATGCTTTATAATTTACTCCCTCCCTCTTGTATAGAAAACATGTGATAATTTTAATTACATAACCATGTTATATAATTATGTAATACTTTTTCCAAACATTCGGGAGTAGGTTGGGTATATCATGGCCCTTAATTTGTAATTACTTCCAGGTGGATTTCCTAAGAATTGGGATATACTCCAAATAACCACAGTACAGTTATCAGCTTCAGTAAGTTTAACTGATAAAATAATCTACCTACTGTATTCCAACTAACAATCGACCCAATACTGTTCCTTATAGCATTTTTCCTCCAAATTAGCCTTTCTATTTTATGACATTGGAACTTTTGAAGATTAGAGAGCTTCTCTTTCAAACTCTCTCCTCTCTTTTCATTGAAGGTTCTTCATATGGGATTCCTCATGGTTAGATTTGGGTTATGCATTCCCAGCTAGAATTCACCATAGGTGACATGTATCCTCCTCAATAAACAACACCTGGAAAGCCCACAGCAGCCTCCTGGCCCTCACAGGTGATGTGAGTTCTAATCATCTGGCCCAGGTGTTGTCCGACTTCTGTGCTATATAGTTACTGTTCTTCCCATTGCAACCAATGGCCAGGCTCTAGAGAAACTTTAGCCCATGCAAATCTCCTGTTCCTTATGAAAACCTCCAAGATTTACAATCCATTGATGATTCTTGCCTATGCCTGTCTTTATTATGATAGTGGTAAATGGTGACTTCCCACTTCCATACTCCCTGCCCATTGCCAATAGAACTGGTATTTTAGTTAAAGCAAGAGCCTTCCCTTGTCCCTTGTTTATTTATCTACCCATTACTAAAACTGATTAATCAGTTTCTATTCTTTAATGGTTTACTCTTGTCCTTAATTATTTGGTACTCAAATTGCTCCAGATTTTGCAGGAGGGAACCCTTTCAAGCAGGCTCTGTGTCCTTGTGACTTACACTCAACATTTTTTTGAGTACCCCCTTAATCTCTAGTATGCATTAGAAGATGTACAAGGTTCATCTTGTACTTATATGGGTCAGGGACTTTTGTCTGTTTTGTTCCTTGCTGTAACTCCAGTACCTAGACTATGCCTGAACATAATAGTTACTCAATAAATATGTATTGATTGTGTGAATAAGGTTCTTAATTAAAACCCTCTTGAGATACTAAGATATCTGTGCTGGGCTAAACCTAAATGTTGAGATTTTGGTGGCCAAAAGCCTGTGGAAATGTTTAAACCCTGTAACCTACTAATTCTATTTCTAGGAATCAATCCTAAAAGGAATAATCTGAAGCTAAATATAATGTGATTCCACATAGATGTAAATATTAGCAATATTTGCACAAAGAAAATCTAGACGCAATGTCCAAAGTGAGGGAATAATTAAGTAAAACTGTGGCCCATTCACATGATATAAAGTGGTTATTGGAAGCTAGCTTTTAGGGATATTTGTCAATAACAAAATGCTTTTGCTTTGATATTAAGAGGAAAGTAGAATAAAAATTTGAACAGGTTTAGTGCATGAAATATGTTAACATATGCCTACAAGAAAAACCGAAAGGAAATATTAAAAAGATTTTAGTAATTTCCTCTGTGTGGTAGGATTATGTAATTTTTCCTTTCTTTTGCATTTCCAATTTTTCTACAAGGTGCTTACATTTCTTTCATAACTAGATGTCTTGCCAATGGGTTTCAGCCCCGGGCAAGTTCGCTATGGATTTAATGTGACCAAAGAAATTGACAGTAAAATGTTCTTGGGGTGAAAGGATTATACCCAACTTTATTTCCACGTGGCAGATCAGTCACTAAAATCCCATTCACTCAGAGCGAGTCTGCATGCAGCAAGCCAGTCTCTACCTCTGAGCCCCTCTGCCTGCACAGTCGTCCCACACAGCCGTCCTCTGCACCTCTGTCCTCGGTGCTGCCACCACTCCAGCCTCTGCTCTGCTCTCCTGCAGCCTTGCAGCCGTGCCACCGTGTCGCGCCCAGGGCACTGGGTGGAGCTCTTTATATAGAGTCAACAGCCATGCATTGCCCACAGGTGTGCAGTGAGCTAGCTAACCAGGGCCAGGTGAGAATCCTGGCCACAGGAACTCTCATTTTATCCACACTAGAAAAGTTAATTTTTTAGTAAGGGAAAAGAAAACAATAACATGCATAATGAGTAACTAGGTAAGGGGTGCCCCTCGTGTTTGTTTTGTGTGCCACATGTTAACAAATCAGTCCTATTTTCTGAAAAGCACTTCTGGACAAACAAATCAGACTAGCTTAGAATGGCTTCAAGACCTTATTCAAGCAACATCCTCTACTTGAAACATTGCACCAGCCTCCTTCTGTCAATGTCTTACCTGTCCTTCAAGGTGTTGCAGTTTGTTTTCCTGCAAAAACAGACCCTGAGATAAGGGTGCAGGTGGCTTCTCTGAAAGAGGAAGGCGATAAGGTAGGTGCTAATGAGCAGGTTATCACTGAGAATCACCTGGTGTTCAATTCCTAGAGGAATCATCTGAGCAACTTTGTGGAATGTGCCAGAGAATTGTTCCACTGTGGGATGGTGAAGCTGAGGTATTAATTCTCCAGCTTCTATCCCACATTGTTTGAGAGTTGCCGTTGGGGACATTAACTCTGACACAAGCAGAGGAACAGAGAGTCCCTTGAGATGAGAAGCTGTCACCATTAGGGAACTGCCCACCACAACTGCTGTGGAGCTCAGAGGTGGTCCTGGTATGAACTGGAGCAAGGCATCCACGGCATCTGCTCGATGGCCTGGGCTCTGGATCATCCCCACACCAACCATGCTGTCAAGTCATTCATAAAAGCATCAGTCTCTTTCTTCACCAATATTTCTTTTTTTGTGTATTGCCACTGCTTTCATGAGACTTAGGTCATGCTGTATGTCTGTCTCAGTTTCCTCATCTGTAAAATGGGGGTGGTGATAGTCCCTGTGGTAGATGGCAAACGTGGTGGCAGTTCTCCCCCCCCCCCCCGCTATCCATGCTTTTTATAGTATAACTTTGCAGCCCCTCTTATCAAGAGGTAGAGCCTATTCCCCATTCCCTGAATCTAGGTTACCCTTGTAAATTTGCTTTGGCCAAATGCAAATACAGCAGAACTGATCGTGTGTGAGTTTCAAGTCTCAGCCTCTAGAGGTTTCTGTGCTCCTCGGAATCCTGCCTCTGCCATGAGGATGCCAGAAGAGGAGAGACAGAGGAAAGGGAAGGCAAATTGTTTCGTCTGAGACCTTCCTGGACCAGCCAGTCCCCGGCTGCCAGATGCAAAAGAGAACCCAGCAGAGGTGCCTCAGCCAACAGCCAGCTGCCCCAGAAGCAGACGCTCCCAGCTGATACACAGACTTGCAAGCAAGAATAAATGTTACTGCACGCCAATGAGGTTTTATGGTCGTTACACAGTATTATTCTGGTAATAGATAACCAATATAGGCCCGATTTCAGTAAGGATTAAAGAAGCCTATAAACATGTGCAGGATTTAGCACAGGGCCAGGACCATAATACCCTTTCCTTGAATGTTAATTATTATTGTTATATGATTGCTCTACTATCATAAGAGTTTATGTTTTCAGATGATTTATATATATGTCAGTTTCTCCTACTAAAGTAGGGGTTCCTGGATGATAGAAATTCGTCCTTAATGACATATTCCCTATACTCAGGAGCCCATATTTCAAGAGGGAGACAGGTGTACACATACAGTCTGTTGTGGGGACCAGAGATAGCAAATGTCCAAAAGTGCTGGACACAGAGGGTAGAACAAAGAAGATGTTCAAAAATGATGAAATAAATAATGAAAACCAAGCATCCCCACTTCAGGGCATTTTTGTGGAAGGTCAGATTGATAAGGATGAGCTGGCCGAGCCTCCTCCTCAGGAAAGCGCGGCCAAGGGAACGACGGGCTTCTCTGGTGGTTTTACAGCCAGAGCTGCTGCTCACGTTTTCAAGCCCTTTCTTCCCCAGAGACCAGCCATCACACGATGAAAAAACTAATTAGAGCAAGCATGGAGCCCAAAATAAGCAGCCTATTAAAGAAATTTGAGTCAAATGAATGTAAAGGATATATCTTATAAACATTCTTAAGAAGAATTTATTTTTTGTTTTGTCCAAACTTTCCTAGGGGGGGGTTTATTGTTTGAGAAGAAGCATGGTAAAAATGGGAATATTTTTTACAACATGCCTTCTGGTCCCCACAGAGATTCTCTGGAGGGCTAGCAAGCTGCATGGAGTGAACTCCCAGCAGGCGCACGTAGGCAGCGCGTGCTGAGCCCGGACAGCAGGTGAACAGAGACTCGGGCAAATTCATCTTCATTTCATACCTTTGACAGCCTCTCAGCTTAGGTTAAGTCCAAAGCAAACCAAGTGATTTTATTAGAGGCAAGAAGAGGTGGTAGTAAGCACGTGGACTAACTTGGATTTCTATTCCCAACTCCACGACCCACCAGCTGGGGGACTTTGACCTAGTTAATTTAATTTCTCTGCATCTCAATTCCCTCATTTGTAAAATTGGGATAATGAGAAGTCTCCTTGCTTGGCCAGTATGAAGACCAAAGAAGAGATGCCAAGTGTCTGGCTCATAATGGCAGGCATGTAGAGGCAGGATAGACTAGTGGCTAAACAGCTGGGCTCCTGAGCCAGATGGCTTGTGTTTATATTCCAGTTTTGCCACTTTCTAACTATTTGTAACCTGTCTGGGCCTCAGATTCTGCAAAATCAGTAAAGTGGAGGAAATTATCACTAGCTCTTAAGGTTGTCCTGAGGATTAAATGAGTTTGCATGTGGAAAGTGTTTAGAACGGTCTCTGATACCTGGCAAGCGCTCAGTAAGTGCTGGCTATTGTTGTTCCACAAATAGAATTATTAATAGAAATCTCTGATGACCAGAAACCTCCTTATCATCTCACTTTAGTCCAGATATCAGCTGCAATACATTAGCTCATATGCATAAATGGCGAGAGTGGATTTAAGCAAATCATAATTCAATGAGTCACGATTCCAGTTTATAAGCAGAGAAGCACAATTCAATTTTATAGGCAGCTGGGCTGCTAATTAAGAAGCAGCCCTTAATTACAGCCCCTGATGTGGGAGACCTATCTCACGCTCGCTCACCTTGTTTTCCTCACTTCTCTTCCCTCACTCTATGGACCATCTATTTCTCAGCTTATTCTTTCTTTCTCTGTCTCCGTAGAGCACATGTCAGTTGTCTACAGAACTAAATACTGAAACTGTTCCCTGACTCTAGAACTCATACATCTCTGCTTGAAGAAAGAACAGTGCTTCACTCTCCAGACAAGGGTTCTGAAGTTAAAGCAGACAGATGTGGGGGAGCCACAGGAGTTTGGGGAAGCTGAGAAAATCAGTACCTAAGAGAAATGGAAACCTATGTGCATATAAAAGTCTGTAAGCAGATATTTATAGCAGCTTGATTCATTGTCACTAAAACCTGGAAACAACCCAAATGTCCTTCAACTGGTAAATGGATAAACAAAGTGTGGTATATGCATACAATGGAATACTATTCAGCAATAACAAAGAACAAACCACGGGTACAAGCACATCATGGGTGTATATCAGAAGCATTAGCTGAGTAAAAGAAGCCAGTCTCAAAAGACTACATCTATATGTGTATGATTCCATTAATATGACTTTCTGGAAAAGGTAAAACTACAGGGCCTGAAAATAGACCAGTGATTGCCAAGGCCTGGGATGGTTGGGAGCAGGTAAGCTACAAAGGGCCCTAGGGAATTGGGGGAAGAAAGGGAAATGTTCTACCTACATTCATGAGTTTGTCAAAACTCATAGAACTGTATGCTGAAATAGGTAAATTTTACTGCATGTAAATTATGCCTCAGTAACCTAACTTTAAAATAAAATGGTCCATAGGAACCATGGAGCAGCAAAAAAGGACCTTGGCATTTCCCAAAGTCAAATAAGCTCTGTTCTTTCCTGTTTTTTATTTTTACTTTGTGCATTTCATGACATCCTTGTTAGCCATTAAAATATGCATTTTTTAAAGTAGGGGGCAATTAATCTCATCAAATATAGTAACACTAGCATAAGAAAATATTTCTTTTCCCAAGTAAAATCAGTCTTCAGGAAGAATCAGATGTGAATTCCATTGAGCAAAAGCCACACGCATGTCAGATGATGTATAGGATGGGGTGCATGTGTTTCAGACTCTGAAATAGAACAAAGGCAGTTAACAACTGATTCATAACTGACTTCAGTACACAATGACCTCAACACACAGGGAAGCTGGTCCCACAAAATTAGGGCAAAGCCAAATATAGACAAATGCCATGTGGGTGTTCCCAGAAGAATAGCTTTGTCCAAGTGAAGGAATGCCAGCGTGGATAGCAATCCAAGAATTCATATTCAGAGTACCTTCAAACTGCCCAGAGCTTAGCATTGCAGAAAGAGACCTGTTTTTCACAATTTATCACAGAAGTACGAAGGAGTGTGGATTGATTGTTGTGAGCTTTTCCCACCATTAACATAATTCTTTTCAATTTAAAACACACTTCACTGATGAATCATTAGTGCCAGCTTTTCATAGAGCTTAACAACTCCAAAAAGTATCTGTGAATAAATGAGTAACCCAAGGCTAGGTGGGACAGGGAACAGCAGAGTGACACGAACCAGTAAGTACTGAGTATTCACGGAAGGCAGACCTGCATGCCCTGGTCTCGGCCCACCTCCACCTATGGAGGAAGAGGTCCTTATCACCACTTTACAGACAGGAGATGAGGGCTTAGAGAGATGAAGCCTCTTGCTCTTCACCATTTTATATTTTCAAATGCAAATGTTCTGTGACTCCACAGCAAGTGGAAATGATGATTTCTGAATTAAATTCAGACAGAGGTGAGGGAAGGCAAGAGGAGAGATAATAAAAACATAAAGAGGAGGGCAAAAGTGTTTAAAAGAAAGTGCTGGTAAGTGTTTAACAAGAGGCACTGGAGTAGGGAGGGCTGGTTTATGACAAATCTACTGTGGCCAAGTTGAAACCATCCATGTGAAGTCAACCCGTTTGCAAACTTCCTGACAATTCAACAGTTAACTATCCCAAGAGTTGCCACTAGGGAAATTTTTGGTGAGGAATGTGGGTGCAGAGAAAGCCTCCAGAAAACCCCAGATGAGCTAGGATGTGGGAATTGGAACAGCAGGGTAATTGGAAGAGGAAGGAGACTAAAGGAGGTAAGGGAAATAATAGAGGAAGACAGACTTCAGGGGACAGATTTGAGAACTGATGAGGAGGTACTGCTCGGAGTTTAATTAAGCCAAGGAAGCCCCAGATCTGCCCATGGACCTCTGTCCCATAGTCCCCAAAGTTTAAGGTGTGGGTGGACCAGGGAACTGCACAGAACCTTGTATCTGAGAAAGAGCCAAGAACATAGCTATCCCTGGTCAGGGTTTAGAGAACTGATCTGAAGAAAAGGACTGAATTGCTGAGAAGAAATGGTGATTTCCGGTGGCAACATGATCAAACTTGCTTAGATGTCCAAGCGTAAAGAAGCAGCTGTCTGGTCACCTGAGCTCCCGTGATGGGTAGCATCACCCCATATCACACACACGAGGCACTGCCCCACTTCTAAAGGGAAACCCCAGCATCTCTTGCTGCTCACAGATCTTACTTCTGAACACCTGATGCCAACACCTATGTTCTGTTATATAGTTTCTGACTCTTGTTGCTTTGATTCTGACATTATTTCTCATCCTCCTGCTTGCAGCCTCACTGTGCCTTTCAGGCTTGATGGGCCCACAATGTTCCCCTCTATACATTTGGCTTCCTGTTGGATTCTCTCCGTCTCTACATTCATGGCAGTTTTTAAACAAAGCTGCAGATTCTTTAACACTCTTTCCTTCCAGAGGTAGAAACTGTGTCCCCACCTCTTGAACCTGGACAGGCTTGGTCCAATAGAATGTGGTGGAAGTGCCCCTACATAATTCTGAGTTGGGTCATAAACAGCCTGAGTTGTCAAGAAGACAAACTACCCTGAGGCCACCAAGACCGGCAAGTCCGTGTAGGCACTGCAGTGGACAGTCCCAGCTGAGCTGAGCTTTTCCTCCAACTTACCAAGCCACCAGACATGTAAGTAAGCATCTTGTGCCTTCCTGGTGAACCCCTCCTCCAGCTGAATGCTGCCAAGTGCTCTTAGGTGATGCCTCATGGTGTTCTTCTGCTGGCCCCCTGCCTAAATTCCTTACATATAAAATCATGATATATAAAGATGGTTGCTGGTTGAAGCCAATAAGTTTGGGATGGTTTGTTATCAGCAGTGGACAACTCCAAAGCTTTTCATGCCTCCCTCTTTGAAGAGCCTCTGGCTGGACGGTGCTTCTAGTACTAACCCTGATCAGTTGAGAAGTTTCACAGAGCAGCACCATGAAATGTTGGTTGGTTTATTTAATTCCACTGTATGAACCAAGAACAATTTTACTAGCCTATATTCTATATGAGTACGTGTAGGCAATAAAGAATCAGCCTTCAGCACGTCTTTGAAAAATCAGTCTCTGGACCTGAGGACTGTCAGATACTTCTAAAATGTCCTATTAATATTTGTTTGCTCCTTGTTTATTTTCTTGCTTGTGAAGTATTCCCAATCAAACAAGTAGAAGCAGATTCCGAATATCCGTGGACTATTTAAGTAAGAAAATTCTATCCATTTAAAGTGATGTTTTCCCTCTTGAATTTGAGAAAAAACATTCTTCAAGTTGAGCAACAAAACATCTCTCTCATAATTCATGGAGAAAAGAAGAATAAATTGAGAACCTCCCTCTCAAAACTATGCCAGTCCAACTAAATAAGTAACACACGGACATGTACATTAGTTACCTGACTAGCCTATAGTTTGCATGTACCCATTCATTCTATGGTATTTCTTGAGCACATAATACATACCAAACACCATGCTGAAACATAATTATCTGGATAACTTCAGTAGTTTAAAAAATCTGTTGTAATTTAATGGTCCTTTTAAAAGGTTATTACAAAATAAATATGCCATCTTAAAATCAATAGTGTCTTAAAATTAGGAACTATGGTAATTATACTATCAAATGGGCTGATGGAAAGCATGATTTAGAGTATTTTAATATCCTGTAATTACAATATATTGTCAAATATGATGTGGAGTCTTCATTTAAAGTATTTTATCCATTGTGCTCCTTAGTATAATTACCTTTATCAGAGAAGGTATTGATTAGGAAGATAAGGTCATGGTGATAGGGCATAGGATCATGGGACCTGCAAAAGGAGGGATGAATTTTTTTTGAAATACAGCAGAAGGAAAGATATTGGCTTTCTGAAATGGTGATTTTTTAAAATTTTGTCTTTAAAGATATGTACATTTTTGTCATAGGAGTAAGAGGAGTGAAAATCAGAGGAAAATAACATGAATGAAGCAAAAATACTTGGCTTATTCAAGAAACTGAGTACTTCAGTGGCTAGAGTGTAGGCTTCATGAGGAAGGCGACAGAGAAAGTATACTAGTCAGAAGTCAGAACTTTACAAAGGGCCCTGTGTTTCACTTTATCCTTTACACATGAGGGACACAAAAAGATTTAAATAGGGAAGCCTCATGATCAATTGTGCATGTTTTTAAAGCAACAACTGTGATAGCTGCCTGTAAAATGAATGGGAGAACCAGAGAACAAGTTGGAGGCCGTTACAGTATTCCCAGGGGAGATGAGGTGAGCGGCAGTGCAAAGGGATGAGAGAAGCCACTCCTGGTTTCATCCTATTGTTTTCCCATTTTCTTCACCACATTCTTGAATTCTGTTTGTTGGGACCACAACAGACAGGAAGGGGAAATATGTATCATTGGAGACAAAGAAGATACAGTACAAAGAGTATGAACCCAGGGATTTAGTCTTGGAGAAGAAATTTCCGTTTTTAATTCATTTTGATTTCTTATGGGGGCAAAAGAAGTCACTGGATGTTGATAAGAGCAGCTAAAGAAGCCTTTTCCTCCGGGATGGTATGAATGGGACAGTGTACTTTTTATTTACAGTTGAGTTAAGTTGCAGATGTCATCCTCCTGTTACAGTTTGCAATAGTAAAACAATGAAGTTATAAAAAAATGAAATGCATTCATCATTGAAAAATTACTATGAAAGTATTAAAGGATATTTTAGTGAGGAAAAAAGGTCACCTACTTAATCTGAACTTTCTTATACAAGTTTTCATAATTTACATAGTTTAAGCAGTGTAGTATATATGTGAACATAGCTTTTTATCTCCTTCTGAATTACTTTCTCAGACTAATATGCCAAGGGTGAGATTATTGGGCTAAATTTAACCTTTTTATGACTCAGCACACAGGGACAAAGGTGAGACAAGGAAAGCATTCATCTTGCCTGCAAAATTTAGAGAGGCATCAAAAAATTAGTAATGAAGATAAGTAATATTTAAATGAGTATCTCAAAGGATCACTAAGGCAAAAAAAATAATGCAAGGACTAACACCAATGCACACAATCTCTTCCAGAGAGCAGAAAAGGGTGAACACTTCCCAGCTCATTCTATAAAAGCAATATTATCCTGATACCAAAAGCAGACAATGACAGTACAAAACAAGAAAACTACACATGTCTCTCATGAGTATCAATGCACAAATTCTTTTAGCAAATAAAATGCAGCAATATATAAGAAAAAATTATAGACCATGACCAACTGAATCTTACCTCAAGGATACAAGGCTATTTTAATATTCATGAATCAATCAATGTGACCCACCATATTAACTGGCTAAGAAGGAAAATCACATGATCATATTAGTTGATAAAGAAAAATATTCAACATAATTTAACATTCATAATAAAAACTCTCAGAAAATTAGGACTATAAGGGAACTTCCACAACTTGAAATAGAACATCTACAAAAACTACAACTAACATCAAACTTAATAGTGAAAGACTGCATACTTTCCCCTAAGGTTAAGAAGACAACATTGTCCACTCTTACCATTGCTATTTAGCATAGTACTGGATGTTCTCATCAGCATAATAAGGGAAGAAAAGGATATAAAAAGGATATAATTGAAAAGTAGAAATAAAAATTTTCCTGTTTGCAGATGACATGATGACTTATAAAAAAATCACAAGGAATCTACAAAACTCCTACAGCTAATAAGCAACTTTAGCAAGTTTCAAGAATACAAGATCACATACCAAAATCAATTGTATGCTAGTATACATACCGGTAATTGTACTAGTAATGAATTAATGTAATCAAAATTAAAAATACTACTTATACTCTTGCTCAAAAAAACAAAACATTTCCATGTAAGCTAGCAAGACATGTACAAGACATGTATACTGAAAACTACAAAATCCTTATGGAAGAAATCAAAGGTGATATAATGAATAGAGAGACTTGCCATGACCATGATTGGAAGCCTCAGCATACTAAAGATGTCAGTTCTCTCCAAATTGATATACGGCTTTAATTCAATTCCTGTCAAAATCCTAGCAAGACATTTTGTAGACACAGACAGATAATTCTAAAATTTATATTAAAAGGAAAAGAGTAGAATAGCTAAAAACCATTCTGAAAAAAAAAAGCGTAAAAGGGGAGGAATCACTCTACCTGATTTCAAGACTTATTATACAGCTACAATAATCAAAGTTGTACAGTCTTGGCAGAGGGGTAGACACATCAGAGGAACAGTATAGAGAACCCATAAATAGCCCCACACAAGTACAGTCAACTAATTTTTCATAAAGGCAAATGCAATTCAATAGAGGAAGAATAGTCTTTTCAATAAATGGTGCTGGAGCAATAAGATATCCATAGGCAAAACAAAACACAAAACGTGAAATTTGATCTAAACTTTATACCCAAACTAACTCAAATCATAGAGTTAAATGTAAAATATGAAACTATAAATTTTTTAGAAGATAATACAGGAAAAATCTTTAGGACTTAGGATTTAGCGAAGAATTCTTAGACAAAAGCCAAAAGCATGATCCATAAAAGAATAAAAATGATAAATTGGGCTTCATCAAAATTAAAATTTTGCTCTCTGAAAGACCCTACCTACTAAGAGGATGCAAAAGCAAACTACAGTATGAGAGAAAATATTTTCAAATCACAAATCTGACAAAGATCTCATTTCTAGAATGTCCAAAGAACACTTAAAAGTCAACATTATGAAAACTAGCAATTCAGTTAGAAAGTAGGCAAAAGATATGTGGAGACATTTCACCAAAAAGGCCATATGAGTGGGAAATAAGCAGGAGTAGATGTTCAACATCACTAGCCATTAGGGAAAGCAAATTAATAGTTCTACAGGGTATCACTACATACCTGTCAGAATAGCTAAAATAAAAAATCGTGACAATACTGTATTAGTTCACTAGGACAGCCATCACAAATACCACAGACTGGCTTAAGATAACAGCAATTTGTTTCTTACAGTTTCTGGAGTTTAGAAGTCAGAGGTCAAGGTGTCAGCAGGGTTGGTTTCATCCTGAGGCCTCTCTCCTTGGCTTGTAGATGGCTGTCTTCTCCCTGTGTCTTCAAATGGTCTTTTCTCTCTGTGTGTCTGTCCTAATCTTTTTTTTATAAGGACAACAGTCATATTGGATTAGGGCGCACCCCAATGACTTCATTCAACCTTAATTATCTCTCTAATACCCTATCTCCAAGTAACGGTCACATTACTAGAAATTAGAATTTCAGCATATCAATTTGGGAAGCACACAGTTCAGTCTATAAGAAATATCAAATACTGGGGGGATGCAGAGAAAATTATCTCCTGGGCATCGCTGGTGGAGATATAAAATGGTATAGCCACTCTGGAAAATGGTTGGTTTCTTAAAATTCTAAACTGAATATACATGTGCAAAACAACACCTCAGTTGCACTTCAGGGCTTTTATTCTAGAGAAATGAAAACTTACATCTGCACAAAAGCTTGTACATGATTTTTTCAAAGCAGCCCTATTTGCAACATCCCCAAACTGGAAACAACCAAAATGCCCTTCAATAGGTGAATGGTTGAACAAATGCTGGTATATCCATATCCATACCATGAAATACCACTCAGCAATAAAAATGAACAAACTGATGATGTTTGCAACAATTTGGAGGGATTTTAAAAGGTCATTATGCTAAGGGAACAAAGCCAATCTCAAAAGGTCACATACTTATGATTCCATTTGTGTACCATTTTTTAAATTACAAAATTATATATGTGGAAATCAAATTGTATTGTATTTTTCCAGGGGTAGAGATGGCAGAGGCGAAGGGATAATGTGACTGTACAGGTCAGCAGGAGGGAGATCTTTAAAGGGATAGAATCATTCTGCATCTCAATGGTTGTGGTGGTTTAAAAATCTCCTTGTTATAAAATGATATAAAAATGTACAGACACCAGGAGATTCAAGATGGTGGAGTAAGAGGTGACACAGAGAACTCCTCCCAAAACCACAAATAGTACAAAAATATAGTTAATTAATACAACTAACCCTAAAACAGCAAAAAGAAAGAAGGCTGAACCAGACTGCATACAGACCTCACAAACACAGCGGACCTCATGAAACAGGGTAACGTTCGAAAGCCTTAATCCGGTGGGACACAAGCCCTTCCCCCACCCCAGCTCACCAGCGAGAGGAAGAGAAATGGAGCGGGGAGGGGGTGGAAGCCTGGGACTGCTGAACACCTAGCCCAGGAGATCTGCATTGTGAGCGGAAGCCTATATTTTGTGGTGCGCTGACCATTGGAGAGCTTGGACAGGTGGAGGGCCTGGGAGACTGACATTCCGGCCGTTTGTGGAGGAGGGGATCCACATTCAGCCACTCTGTGTCAGAGGAAGGTTGGGCAGTCTGAGAGGCTTCCTAGCAGTGAGAGGGCTGCTGAAGGGACAGGGTTTACACAGAGCTTGCTGCATGGGAGAAGGAAGAGCTGAACAAGGTTGTCTGGGCATGCTCTGCCCAGCTGGTTGGGAACTTTGAGGAGCTTCAGGTTCTCTATTCCCCTGGCTGCCTACTCAGATCTGAGGCCCCCCACTGTGACGCACAGTCTGCCAAGCCATCCTACTGGCCTGCAGGGACTTGCTCGCGAACCAGCAGTCACTGTGCTGGTGTAAGGCCAGCCAGAGGGAGGCCCCACTTACAACAGCTAGAGACACAAAGCACAGAGGCTTACACCTGTGTACTTGACCCACTGGCTCTGACACTGGAGACAGGCACCACAGACGGGAATCAGGAAACAGATCTTTCCTCCCCCCAGGCACCAGCCCTGCTCCCCTATGACTCCCAACCTCACTCCAGGGGCTGAGCAGCTCCAGAGACTGGATTTTCTGTGCCCTAGTAGACACCACACAGAAATATGAAACGTCAAAAGAACATGGTTCAGACCAAAATCTCACAAACCCCAGAAAAAGGGCCAAATGAAACTGAACTCACCAATATTCCTAAAACAGAGTTCAAAATAAAATTATAAACATGATTATGGAGGTACAGAAAAATATTCATGAACTCAGGAATGAATTTAAGTCGGAGATTCAATCATTAAGAAATTCCATACATGAAATGAAACATACAATGGAGGGATTTAAAAGCAGATTAGATGTAGTAGAAGAGATGGTAAATGGAATAGAAATTAGAGAAGAGGAATAAAAAGAACCTGAGGCACAGAGAGAAAAAAGAATCTCTAAGAATGAAAGAATATTGAGAGAACTGTGTGACCAATCCAAAAGGAACTATATTTGCATTATAGGGGTACCAGAAGAAGAAGAGGGATAAAAAGTGTTATCAAGGAGGTAATTGCTGAAAACTTCCCCAATCTGGGGAAGGAGATAGTCTCTCAAGCCATGGAGGTGCACAGATCTCCCAACACAAGGGACCCAAGGAAGAAAACATCAAGACATATAATAATTAAAATGGCAAAGATCAAGGATAAAGACAGACTTTTGAAAGCAGCTAGAAAGAGAAAAAAGATCACATACAAAGGAAAACCCATTAGGCTATCATTAGACTTATCAACAGAAAACTTACAGGCCAGAAGGGAGTGGCATGATATATTTAATGCAATGAAGCAGAAGGGCCTTGAACCAAGAATACTCTATCCAGCAAGGTTATCATTTAAATTTGAAGGAGGGGTTAAACAATTTTCAGATAAGAAAAAGCTGAGAGAATTTACCTCCCACAAACCACCTCTGTTTTTTGGAGGGACTCCTATAGATGGAAGTATTCCTAAGGCTAAATAGATGTCACCCAAGGGCTAGACAAAGAGTACAGAATATGATTCATAACATACAAAGAATGGATTAGGAAGAAAAAGGAAGAAAAAGAAAAAAAGCTTTAGGTTGTGTTTGTAATACCATACAAAGTGAGTTAAATTAGACTGTAAGATAGTAAGGAAATTACCCTTGAACCTTTGGTAACCACAAATCCAAAGCCTGCAATGGCAATAAGTACATACCTATCGATAATCACCCAAAATGTAAATGGTCTGAATGCACCAATCAAAACACATAGAGTTACTGAATGGATAAAAAAACAAGACACATCTATATGCGGCCTACAAGAGACTCACATCAAACCCAAAGACATACACAGACTGAAAGTGAAGGGATGGAAAAAGATATTTCATGCAAACAACAAAGAGAAAAAAGCATGAGTTGCAGTACTTGTATCAGACAAAATAGACTTCAAAACAAAGAAAGTCACAAGAGACAAAGAAGGACATTACATAATGATAAAAGGGTCAGTCCAGCAAGAAGATATAACTATTCTAAATATCTATGCACTCAACACAGGATCACCTATATATGTGAAATGAATACTAACAGAATCAAAAGGGGAAATAGAATGCAATGCATTCATTTTAGGAGACTTCAAGACACCACTCACTCCAAAAGACAGAACAACAAGACAGAAAATAAATAAAGAGACAGAGGCACTAAACAACATATTAAACAAATGGATCTAATGGACATCTACAGAACACTCCATCTAAAAGCAACAGGATACACATTCTTCTCAAGTGCACATGGATCATTTTCAAGAATAGATCATTTACTAGGCCACAAAAAGAACCTCAGTAAATTCAAAAAGATTGAAATTGTACCAACCAGCTTCTCAGATCACAAAGGTATGAAACTAGAAATACATTACAAAAAAGAAAACAAAAAATCCCACAAACACATGGAGGCTTAATAACATGCTCCTAAATAATCAATGGATCAGTGACCAAATAAAAACAGAGATCAAGCAATATATATGGAGACAAATGACAACAATAATTCAACACCACAAAATCTGTGGGATGCAGCGAAGGCTGTGCTAAGAGGAAAGTATATTGCAATATGGGCCTACCTCAGGAAAGAAGAACATTCCCAAATGAACAGTCTAAACTCACAATTAATGAAACAAGAAAAGGAAGAACAAATGAGGCCCAAAGTCAGTAGAAGGAGGGACATAATAAAGACTAAAGCAGAAATAAATAAAATTGAGAAGAATAAAACAATAGAAAGAATCAATGAAAGCAGGAGCTGGTTCTTTGAGAAATTAAACAAAATAGATAAACCCTTAGACAGACTTATCAAGAAAAAAAGAGAGTCTACACACATAAACAGAATCAGAAATGAGAAAGGAAAAAGCTCTATGGAAACCACAGAAATACAAAGAATTGTGAGAGAATATTATGAAAAATTATATGGTAACAAACTGGATAACCTAGAAGAAATGTACAACTTTCTAGAAAAATACAACCTTCCAAGGCTGACCCAGGAAGAAACAACATCTGAATAGACCAATTACCAGCAAAGAAATTGAATTGATAATCAAATACCTACCTAAGAACAAAACACCTTGACCAGATGGTTTCACTGCTGAATTTTATCAAACATTTAGTGAAGGATTAATACCCATCCTCCTTGAAGTTTTCCAAAAAGTAGAAGAGGAAGGAATACTCCCAAACCCATTCTACGAGACGAACATCACTCTAATACGAAAACGGGGAAAAGATACCACAGAAAAAGAACATTACAGACCAATATACCTGATGAACATAGATGCAAAAATATTCAGCAAAATATTAGCAAACTGAATTAAAAAATACATCAAAAAGAACATCCATCATGATCAAGTGGGATTCATCGCAGGGATGCAAGGATGTTACAACATTCGAAAATCCATCAACATCATTCACTACATCAACAAAAAGAAGGACAAAAACCACATGATCATCTCCATAGATGCTGAAAAAGCATTTGACAAAATTCAACATCCAATCATGTTTAAAACTCTCAACAAAATGGGTATAGTGGCAAGTACCTCAACATACTAAAGGCCATATATGACAAACCCACAGCCAGCATTACACTTAACAGTGAGAAGCTGAAAGCTTTTCCTTTAAGGTCGGGAACAAGACAAGGATGCCCACTCTCCCCACTTTTATGCAACATATTTCTGGAGGTCCTAGCCACAGCAATCAGACAACACAAAGAAATAAAAGGCAACCAGATTGGTAAGGAAGAAGTCAAACTGTCACTGTTTGCAGATGACGTGATAGAGCACATAAAAAAACCCTAAAGAATCCACTCCCAAACTACTAGATCTAATATCTGAATTCAGCAACGTTACGGGATACAAAATTAATGCACAGAAATCTGTTGCATTCCTGTACCTAATGATGAACTAGCAGAAAGAGAAATCAGGAAAACAATTGCATCAAAAAGAATAAAATATCTAGAAATAAACCTAACAAAGGAAGTGAAAGACCTATACCCTGAAAACTACAAGACACTCCTAAGATAAATTAAAGAGGACACTAATAAATGAAAATTCATCCCATGCTCTTGGCTAGGAAGAATTAATACTGTCAAAATGGCCATCCTGCCTAAAGCAATCTACAGATTCAATGCAATCCCTATCAAAATACCAACAGCATTCTTTAACAAACTAGAGAAATAGTTCTAAAATTCATATGGAACAACAAAAGACCCCAAATAGCAATGCTATCCTGAGAAGGAAGAATAAAGCAGGGAGATTTATGCTCCCTGACTTCAAACTCTACTACAAAGCTACAGAAATCAAGACAATTTGGTACTGGCACAAGAGCAGACCCATAGACAAGTGGAACAGAATAGAGAGCCCAGATATAAACACAAGCATATATGGTCAATTAATATATGACAAAGGAGCCATGGATATACAATGGGGAAATGACAGCCTCTTCAACAGCTGGTGTTAGCACAACTGTACAGCTACATGTAAGAGAATGAAACTGGATTATTGCCTAACCCCATACACAAAGGTAAACTCAAAATGGATCAAAGACCTGAATGTAAGTCATGAAACCATAAAACTCTTAGAAAAAAACATAGGCAAAAATTTCTTGGACATAAACATGAGCGACTTCTTCATGAACATATCTCCCTGGGCAAGGGAAACAAAAGCAAAAATGAACAAGTGGGACTATATCAAGCTGAAAAGCTTCTGTACAGCAAAGGACACCATCAGTAGAACAAAGAGACTTCCTACAGTATGGGAGAATATATTCACAAATGACGTATCTGATAAGGGGTTGACATCCAAAATATATAAAGAAGTCACGCACCTCAACAAACAAAAAGCAAATAAGCCAATTAAAAAATGGGCAGAGGACATGAATAGACACCTCTCTAAAGAAGAAATTCATATGGCCAACAGGCACATGAAAAGATGCTCCACATCGCTAATCATCAGAAAAATGCAAATTAAAACCACAGTGAGATATAACCTCACACCAGTGAGGATGGCCAACATCCAAAACACAAACAACAACAAATGTTGGCGAGGATGTGGAGAAAGGGGAACCCTCCTACACTGCTGATGGGAATGTAAACTAGTTCAACCATTGTGGAAAGCAGTATGGAGGTTCCTCAAAAAACTAAACATAGAAATACCATTTGACCCAGGAATTCCACTCCTAGGAATTTACCCTAAGAACGAAGCAGCACAGTTTGAAAAAGACATATGCACCCCTATGTTTATCGCAGCACTATTTACAATAGCCAAGAAATGGAAGCAACCTAAGTGTCCATCAGTAGATGAATGGATAAAGAAGGTGTGGTACATACACACAATGGAATATTATTCAGCCATAAGAAGAAAACAAATCCTACCATTTGCAACAACATGGATGGAGCCAGAGGGTACTGTGCTCAGTGAAACAAGCCAGGTGGAGAAAGACAAGCATTAAAGGATTTCACTCATCTGTGGAGTATAAGAACAAAGGAAAAACTGAAGAAACAAAACAGCAGCAGACTCACAGAACCCAAGAATGGACTAACAGTTACCAAAGGGAAAGGGACTGGGGAAGATGGGTGGGAAGGGAGGGATAAGGGGGAAAAGGGGGATTATGATTAGCACATGTAATGCAGCAGCAGGGGACACGGGAAAGGTAGTATTTATAGAGAAGTGAAGTAATGATTCTATAGTATTTTAGTACGCTGATGGACAATGACTGTAGTGGGGTATGTGGGGGGGACTTGATAATAGGGGGTCTAGTAACCATAATGTTGCTCAAGTGATTGTACATTAATGATACCAAAATTTAAAAAATGTACAGACATATTGTACTAATGTCAAATTCCTGGTTTTGACATTATACTATGGTTTCATAAAATGTAATTGTTGTGGGAAACTCTGTACAGGAACTCTCTGTACACTCGTCCCCCCTTATGTGTGGGAGATGCTTTCCAAGACCCCCAGTAGATGCCTGTAACAGCGGATAGTACCAAACCCCATCCATACTGTTTTTTCCTATGTGTACATATGATCAAGTTTAATTTATAAATTAGGCACAATAAGAGACTAACAACAATAACTAATAATAAAACAATTATATCAATATGCTGTAATAAAAGTTACGTGAATGTGACTCCTCCCTCTCACAAGATAGCTCATTGTACTTTACTCACCCTTCTTCTTGTGATGATGTGTGGTGATGAAATTCCTGTATGATGAGTCGAAGTGAGGTGAATGATGTAGGCTTAGTGATGTAGCATTAGGTCATTATTGACCTTCTGATGTTTCGTCAGGAGGATCATCTGTTCCAGGCTGTGATTGACCACAGGTAACTCAACCATGGGGGAAAAAAATGTGGATATGGGGGCTAGTGTACTATCTTTGTAATTTCCTGTGAATGCATCGTTATTTCAAAATAAAAAGTTTTCAATCAATGATTAATAAAATAGCAATATTTTAAATCAAGACAGGATTGAAGGGGACCAGGACTAGAGGTAGGTGAGTGAGGCAAGCTATACAATTGAAGGACTTCATTTAAACTTTGTTATTTTGTTCAATAGATTTCTTTGTCTCAACTTTGATTTCTTTAAATGCTGTATCAAAATGCCACTCATCTTGACCACTGAGTTTTTTCACTATCCCCTTAACTTGTGCACCCAAGGCAATGCCTCAGCCCCCTCAGCCTAACTCCAGCCCAAATTATTTGTCAAGGCTTTGCTGCTCTGTAAAATATAAGCATTACTTTACCACATTTGTACATTAAATCACAAAAATATCACATACTCAAAAAAAGAGAGTATAAAGAAAAAGTCGAAGTCTCTCACACCTTCCTCCTCTCAATCCCATTTCCAGAAGTAGCCATTATTAATAATTATGTATCTTTCCAGATGGTTTTTACATAAACATATGCAAAGTATATATATATATACTTTGAAAAACAAATTGGATCATATCCTATCACTGCTCTGAACTTGGTTTTTTCAATTTTATGATACAATAGACATATTTCCACATCCTTCTATTCTATTCTGATGTATTCTACTTGAGCTCCATAGAAATCCATTTTATAGCTGTATCATAATTTAGCTATTCAATTCCCAACTGATAGACATTCACGTTGTATCTAGCCTTTATTGTTGCAAACTATGCTACATCAGTAAAAATCCCTAAACATATTTTTGCTTGTTTGTTCGTATTCCAGTTTTTTATTAATACTCTATATTGCCCTCTCAAATATTTTATGTATCTTTTTACTCTTCACCAATTGTTTCAGGAGCACCTATTTTTCCCATCTCTGTGGACAACACTGTCACTCATTTTTTTTTAATTTGTTAATCTGATAGGTAAAAATGGAATTTTACTGCTTTACTTTCATACTCTTTTATTATATTTTTATAGACTTATTAACCATTTACTGCTTTCCTACGAACCATATTCTTTGCCCACCTTTCTATCAGTTTATTAATCTTTTCAATATGGATTAATATGAACTCTCTGCATATTAAGGAGATTAGTCCTTCTTGTATCAATGTATCACAAATATTTTTCTTTCTGCTTCTTGTCTTTTTATTCTGTCTCTGGGATTTTGTTTGTTTATTTGTTTGTTTTTGTAAGGGTCTTTTTTGCTGCGTGGGAAATTCAGGATTTTTAAAAAATATTTTAATAGTCCATTTCATCATTACTGGCTTCTTAATCTCATGTTATTGCTAATATGGGCTTACCTGTTCAAATGTATTATTTTTTTTAATTTACCCATGTTTTCTCTTAGGGTTTTTGTTATTGTTATGGCATTTCCTAGAGAGTTTAAGCCACTGAATTTCCTTTGGTGAAAGAAGTGATGTAGAAATCCAGATGACTTTTGTCAAATGGCTTTCCATGTTGTACAACATACTTTATTGGAAGGGCCATCTTTTCACCACTATTTTTGACAGGTTAACTGAGGTATTATAATGTTCATACATACCTCTGATCATCTCTGAATTTCCTGTCCTATTTATTTAGTAGAATCTTTCTGTTTCCGTATCAGTTCATAGCATGTTAATTACTATAATTTAATGAAACATTTAAATATTTGATACGGCTATTTTCCTTCATTATTATTTATTTTTACCTACTGGTTTTTTTCTGTCTCTTCTCTCATGTTTTTCTAAATGAACTTCAGACTAATTGTATTAAGTTTTAAAAAATCTGGTATTCTGACTGGCATTACACTAAATTTTTTTAAATAATTTATTTTGGATCATTAATCTACAATTACATGTGCAATATTATTATTAAACTACCCCCTTCATCAAGTCCCCCCCACCAACCCCATTACAGTCACTGTCCATCAGCGTAGTGAGATGCTATAGAATCACTACTTGTCTTCTCTGAGTTGTACAGCCCTCCCCGTGCCCCCCCAACATTACATCTGCTAATCGTAATGCCCCTTTTTCCCTCTTATCCCTCCCTTCCCACCCATCTTCCCCAGTCCCTTTCCCTTTGGTAACTATTAGTCCGTTCTTGGGTTCTGTGAGTCTGCTGCTGTTTTGTTCCTTCAGTTTTTTTCTTTGTTCTTATACTCCACATATGAGTGAAATCATTTGATACTTGTCTTTTTCGGCTTGGCTTATTTCACTGAGCATAATACCCTCTAGCTCCATCCATGTTGTTGCAAATGGTAGGATTTGTTTTCTTCTTATGGCTGAATAATATTCCATTGTGTATATGTACCACATCTTCTTTATCCATTCATCTACTGATGGACACTTAGGTTGCTTCCATTTCTTGGCTATTGTAAATAGTGCTGCAATAAACATAGGGTGCATCTGTCCTTTTCAAATTGGGCTGCTGCATTCTTAGGGTAAATTCCTAGGAGTGGAATTCCTGGGTCAAATGGTATTTCTATTTTGAGTTTTTTGAGGAACCTCCATACTGCTTTCCACAATGGTTGAACTAATTTGCAGTCCCACCAGCAGTGTAGGAGGGTTCCCTTTTCTCCACATCCTCGCCAACATTTGTTGTTGTTTGTGTTTTAGATGTTGGCCATCCTCACTGGTGTGAGGTGATATCTCATTGTGGTTTTAATCTGCATTTCTCTGATGATTAGCGATGTGGAGCATCTTTTCATGTGCCTGTTGGCCATCTGAATTTCTTCTTTAGAGAAGTGTCTATTCATGTCCTCTGCCCATTTCTTAATTGGATTATTTGCTTTCTGTTTGTTAAGGTGCATGAGTTCTTTATATATTTTGGATGTCAACCCTTTATCAGATACGTTTTTTATGAATATATTCTCCCATACTGTAGGATGTCTTTTTGTTCTACTGATGGTGTCCTTTGCTGTACAGAAGCTTTTCAGCTTGATATAGTCCCACTTGTTCATTTTTGCTTTTCTTTCCCTTGCCCGGGGAGATATGTTCATGAAGAAGTTGCTCATGTTTATGTCCAAGAGATTTTTGCCTATGTTTTTTTCTAAGAGTTTTATGGTTTCATGACTTACATTCAGGTCTTTGATCCACCTTGAGTTTACCTTTGTGTATGGGGCTAGACAGTAGTCCAGTTTCATTCTCTTACATGTAGGTGTCCAGTTTTTCCAACACCAGCTGCTGAAGAGGCTGTCATCTCCCCATTGTATATCCAAGGCACTTTTATCAAATATTAATTGACTGTATATGTTTGGGTTAATGTTTGGATTTTCTATTCTGTTCCACTGGCCTGTGGGTCTGTTTTTGTGCCAATACCAAATTGTCTTGATTACTTTGGCTTTGTAGTAGAGCTTGAAGTCAGGGAGTGTAATTCCCTCTGTTTTATTCCTCCTTCTCAGGATTGCTTTGGCTATTCATATTCTGTACTCTTAATCTATCTCTTTTTATTACCTCTGGTGACAGCTATTTAACCTTAGGAACACTTCCATTTATAGTAGTCCCTCCAAAATACACTGTAGGTTTGTGGGAGGTAAATTCTCTCAGCTTTTGCTTATCTGGAAATTATTTAATCCCTTCTTCAAATTTAAATGATAATCTTGCTGGATAGAGTATTCTTGGTTCGAGGCCCTTCTGCTTCATTGCATTAAATATATCATGGCACTTCCTTCTGGCCTGTAAGGTTTCTGCTGAGAAGTCTGATGATAGCCTAATGGGATTTCCTTTGTATGTGATCTTTTTTCTTTCTCTGGCTTCTTTTAATAGTCTGTCCTTATCCTTGATCTTTGCCATTTTAATTATTATATGTCTTGGTGTTGTCCTCCTTGGGTCCCTTTTGTTGGGAGATCTGTGCATCTCCATGGCCTGAGAGACTATCTCCTTCCCCAGACTGGGGAAGTTTTCAGCAGTTACTTCCTCAAAGACACTTTCTATCTCTTTTTCTCACTCTTCTTCTTCTGGTACCCCTATAATACAAATACTGTTCCGTTTGGATTGGTCACACCGTTCTCTCAGTATTCTTTCATTCCTAGAGATCCTTTTTTCTCTCTCTTCCTCAGCTTCTTTGTATTCCTTTTCTCTAATTTCTATTTCATTTATCGTCTCCTCCACCATATCTAACCTGCTTTTAATACCTTCCACTGTGTTCCTCAATGATTGGATCTCCATCCTAAATTCATTCCTGAGTTCTTGAATATTTTTCTGTACCTCCAGGAGCATGTTTATTTATTTTGAAATCTCTTTTAGGAAGATTTATTAGATCAGTCTCACTTGACCATTTTTCTGGTTTTGTTGAGATTTTGCTTTGAACCAGTTTCCTTTGACATTTCATATTTGTATGTCATGCCCTCTAGTGCCCAGAACCTCTATTCTGCAGAGCTGCTCAACCCCTGGAGTGATTTCAGGTGTCGCAGGATAGTCGTGCTCGTGCCTGGGGGGAGGGAAGAGCTGTTTCCTACTTCCCAGCTACTATGCCTGTCTACTGCCAGAACCAGTGGACCAAACACCCAGGTGTAAGCCTCTATGCTTTGCGTTTGTAGCTGATCTAGCCAGGGCTACCCTCTGGCTGGCCTGATGCCAGGGCAGGGTTTGCTGGTTTGAGAGCCAGGTGCAGGCTGGCCGGAAGGAAGGCGCAGCAAGCTGCTGATACCATGGTGTGGGGCCTTGGAGCTGCGTAGGCCAGTCAGGGGACGGAGTGCCTGAAGATTGTGAAAGTTCCCAACCCTGTTCTGTGAGGTCTGTTCTTTACTCCAGGTGAATGCTGTCTGACGCAGCCTACTTTTCTGTTGCTTTTTCAGGATTAGTTGTATTAATTATATTTTCCTATTATATGTGGTTTTAGGAGGAGGTCTCTCACCTCTCATGCCGCCAACTTTAATCCAATCTTCTCTTTTAATATTTTTAATAAAATCCACATCTTTTTAATTCCTAGGCAAAAAGAACATATATCCATCAATGTATTAACGTCTTTTTGAACAAAATAATATTGCATTATGTTGCATGTCTTTGATTAGGAGCTTCAGGAGGAGATATTTTCTTTAATTCTATACTTAATACTTACATTTGTTTTTACATTAATTAATTCTGTAAGCGATTATGAAGCACCTACTGCATGTACCACACACAATATTAGACAATGGAAAGATAAGGAACCAAAGATGTAGCCCCTGCTCTGATTCCTTATCAGGTAGTCTTTTCTACCATGGAGAACAATCATATAAATAATGTAGTGACTGCTCTAAAAAGGGCAAGGCAATGTGTTATGGAATATAGGATCACAGTTTCACGGAAAGCTTACTTTCCCTAGGACTTTGCTGGGGGCCTCTAAGATGTGACATATCAACTAGATTTTAAGGAAAATTGAGCATTAGCCTATAACAGTGTTGTACATTCGTGTATCTACTGGAGTCTTGATGTTACTCAAAAGGATTATTGTAATTAAAAAAATAACAAAAAATGAAAAGTGAATCCAAAAGTATTCATTAAAATTGGATCTTATATTTAAGCAGATTTTCGTATATGTGAGTGAATTCTTTCGATGGTAGATATATGAATTTTTGGCTGTTACATGTGTTGTGAATACTTTCCCATCTAGCTTTAGCAACTCTCATGGGACAAAAATACAAAAATCATAGTCAGTTAAATCTGTCATTTCCTATTTAATTTCTCGTATTGTTTCAATCTTTCAAAAGCTACCATTTCTACAACGATCTGGTAAATGGAGTCCCATTTGGGCCACCACATTTCAGTAATCACAGGAAATTGCTGAATAGCATCCAAAATTGATGAGAAATGAAAAGTAGGTTTCCATTTTTTCATGAGTAAAAATAAAAATAGAACTGACCAAAGAGAGAACTTGAACATTGTCTCCAAGAATAATACAGAGGATGTGAGCAATGATTTTCCATGTCCAATAATTTTGATTATGCGACAATGAGTTTACAGCTAAGTAGAAAAGTTTTGATTGAACCTAAGGCAGAACTTACTTACCATCAATGTGCTAGAACAATGGAATAAACTCCAAAATAATATGAGGGCCTCCATTCCTGTAGGTTTTCCCAAGATAATAAGAACCATTTGTAGCAATGGTTTACAAACTGGAGTTCTTATTTGGAGTATCCTGGAGAAGGTATGGGAAAGGGATAGAACTGTTAGCAGAAGGCCAGGCATTTATTGGTTGAACATAAAGACCTGGAAAAACTGGTTTGTCCAGTTGATAGATGGGGTGTTGACAGGTGGGGTGCTGACTCGCCTGATTGTTCAAGGTCCCTTCTCAGTATTGGCTATTATTAGTAGGTAAAGGGCAAGTCACATTCTTAAAAATAATCACTTTGGTCATGGCTTTGTGATTTTGTGATCTGTATTAATACATGTTTGGCCTTGGACAAATGGGCTCATAGTGAATACTTTTCCCCTCAATCCAACATATTCATAAAATTACATGAAAGTAGAAAACTAAATCATTGGGAATATACTTTTTTTTTAAAGTTGAGAGAATAAAAAGCATGTTTTTCCATGGTTTAGAAATGCTATGCTTGTTGGAAAATTAGATAAAAATAGTTTAGTACACTCCCAAACTCCCAAATTAACCAAATTTCTTTTCAAAGGCAGGCATATTCAGCATATAAATCAATGGTCAAAATCTGGTCTTTAGTGACTTTGAAAACAGACATAAAAATGCATATTTTACGTCTTGAAAAGTCTTTAATTGACTCATAGAGCCATGGCAAAAGGAGATGAGAAATTTTTTCAGCTGCATAAAATTTTCAATGAGTTCCTTAAGGATGTGGGTGGTTATCTTTGATTTTAAGATTGAGCTGATTAGTAGGAAGGAAATGTAATATCAGAGTTTCACTTTTATTATCTAGCATTTATGCAATTCATTTCCTTTCTGAATTGAAAAAACACTTTATAATATCTTGGTTAAGGAGATCAGTGTTACATTTAAAGACTAAAGCAGAAGATATTAGAGGAGCCCAGCTGGTGACCAACCCAGGTTTCACAAGGCTACATTGTACAGATGGGGTCGCCAGGACCCAAAGTCCAGTAACTCAAGTTCATCAGATCCATTCAGGCTTAGAGAGACTGACTCACACTAGCAAACTCCCAATTCTCTGAGGTCAAGAATGGGGTGGGGGGGGTAGTGGGCACACACATCTGCCTTTCCTTCCTCACCAAATCCTATAAAATGCTGTAGAGGTACTGCTAAAAGGAACAAATTTATTACAGTATGGGGAAATAATAGAAAACTTTGTTAATGAGACAGAAATTTGGAATTATTCCTAAGAAAGAAACAGCAAAAGGAGTCTTATTTAAGAGAAGAAAAAAAAAAGCCAGTAGAACATCACAGCTCAAAGCACAGGCAGAATGGTAATTGTAGCTTTGGGAGGCCTGGTTTTTTAGGAAGCTCCATGCTCAGAGCTAATGCAATTCACTAATTCATTGGTTTATTCAATAAATATTCATTAAGCACCTTTTATGTGCCAGGCACTGTTCTAGGCCTTTGGAGCACATCCGGGAACAAAACAATATTCTTGCCCTCTTGAGGCTTATGTTCTAGGGGGATGAGGCAGACAATAAAAGGTGCAATTAATAAACATGTCAGTAGGCCAGAAAAAGATAAGTGCTGTGGAAAATGAAAAAAGTAGATGGGGCAAAGGAGATTTATTGTGGGGAGTGGAGGCTAGATATTGAGTAAGGTGGTCAGAGCGGCCTTATTGAGAAAGAAAACAGTGGGTTAGCTTAGCAGCTATCTGGGGGAAGGACTTCAGAGTAGATGCAACAGTCCGTATGAAGGCCCCTGGGTGGGAGTGGTGTGCCCGTCATGTTCTAGGGACTTCAAGAAAGCTGGAATGCCTGTAGAGGAGTGAAATAGGAGTGGAGTGGTAGGAGATGAGGTCAGAGGTCACAGGGAGCTGGATTGTGGAGACCTGATATGGACCTTGGTTTTTTAATCTAATGAAATGCAGTGGCAAGGGGAAGTGTGTAGGGGAGCCAGTCAGGTGTAGTGTTTTGAGCATAGAAGTGATGTGATCTAATGTACATTTTAAAGGGCTTGACCCTGGACAACATGTTGAGAATAGACTGCACAAGAGCAAGAACAGACCAGTGATCTATGTGAGAGAGGATGGGGCTGCTCACTGGGAGGGAAGTAGTGGAGGTGAGGAAAGAGTTCAGTTCTGAATATGGTTTGAAGGTAGAATGAAGAGGATTTCCTGAAGGCAGTGGGTGTGGGGTGTGCGGGAAAGAGCAGAGTCACAGATGGCCCACCCTTTCTCACATGAGTGACTGGCTGGGTGGCATTGTCCTTATCTGAGATAGGGACAGCTGCAGGTAGGGAAGGTTTGGTGGGATTTGGAAGAGGGGGAAGGTGGTCATGAGCTCCATTTTTGACATGTTGAGTTTGAGATTTCAACTAGGCATTCAAGGGAGGTGTCAGTAGGCAGTTCTCCTGGATCTGGCATTTGGAAGAGAAATCTGGACATACGTATTTAGGGGTTGTTGATAAACATATGCTGTTTAAAGCCATGAAACTGAGCAAGATCACTACATGGGGGAGTGTAGATGTGGAAGAGAAAATGACTAATTGATTAAAGGAGAAAAACCAGATGATCATCTCAATAGATAACCAAGAAAAAGCTGATATACTTTAAACACTCATTCCTGATAAAGAAAAACAGTAACAACAAAGTTCTTGGCACACTAGAGATATAAAAACTTTGTTTAAGGGGAAAAAAGACGCCCTTAATATATAATAAAGGAGATATGTTCCCTAGATGGAAGACTCGATTTTTATAAACTTTGTTTTCTCTGCTTAATATTGTTCAAATTACAAAGCCATACAGCCTTATTGTAACAAGTAAAACAGTACAATGATGTATAAAGAAAAAGTTAATCATTTCATTCCCATCTGAATCCCCTTTGAGGTAACAAATCTTAACAACCTGGCATTCATTCCTTCACATCTTTTCATGGCTCACTCAGCATTACAAGCATTTATACAGCCTACAGTTGTAAAGGTTTGTTTGTATGTGCTTTGTTTTGACAAAAGAGAATCACACCATACACATTATAAGGTTTTTAAAATTTAACAACATATGGACACGCTGCAAATATATAGATGTAGATTCAGCTCTAGTTTCTAGTTTTTCCTTTAAAATATAAAATAAATATGTATATACACATATACACACACATATTATATGTATATGCTTTATGCTAGTTTAAAAAATTTTTTAATCAGGTTTTTTTTCTATCCTTTTTCCAACATCTACCCAAATCCCATCCCTTCAACCTGGCATAGCCCCTGTTAACAACCCGGCATCGAGCAGCCCATGCTTTTCCCCAAGCTCACATAATTATAAACAAACAAGTTTGCATACAAATATATACATTTGCACATACATATATCCTAGTTTATCACTGTGAAACATAATATGAACAATTCTCAGCATCTTGACTTTCTCACACGGCATCTTGTAAAAATCTTTCTAATTCATATACTTTCTTCTTAGTAGCTGCATAGTATTTTATGATGTAGATACATGCGCACTACATTCAACCATTTCCTTATGGATGTATATTCACTTTGTTTTTAGGTTTTTGCCACTTTAATTCTACAATAAACAAGTTTACATATTGCCTTCTATACTTGTTTTTATTTTTACTGGCTACATTCCCAGGAGTGCAATCCTTGGGTCGAAGGGTATGTGGATTCTTCATTTCAATAGATGCTGCTAGACATTTGTTCCAAAAAGCCAATGAGAATTCACATTTTCACAAGGAATGCATGAAATTGCAATAGATAATATCACTCTTTTTAATTTTTACCAGTCTGTTGGGTATACTGTAATGTTTCATTATTACTTTAATTTGCATTCCCTGATTGCTGATGAGTTTGGGTGCCTTTTCTATGTTTATTAGTCATTTGGATTTGCTATTTTCTGAATTGCCTGTTTATACTTTTGCCCTTTTTAAAAATTTGTTCAAAAAAAAAGGTTTTATCTTTTTCTTATCATTTTGTAAGAACTTGTTGGAATAAGAAATATTAACCCTTTATCTGTTATCTGCATTGCACACATTGTTTAAATGCATATTTTGACTCTCTGTTTATGGCATCTTTCACCATATAAAAGTTTAAATTTTTTATATAATCAAGGGTCTCTCTTTTATACTTTCCAGCTTTCTGGTTTTAGTTAATAAAGTGTTCTCTGTCTTTAGATTTACATGTAGTCACCTAAATGTTCTAAGATTTATTGTAATCCACTTGAATTTTTTTTTGATTTGTTGTGAAATTGGGATAAAAGTTAGTTTTGTTCTACATGAACAGCCAGTTATGCCAGCACTATTTATTAAATAAACCATTCTTCCCCACAAAATTGAAGTACTACCTTTGTCACATATTAAATTATAATATATACTGAGATCTATTTTGGATCTGCTCTTCTGTTCCATTGATTTGTCTACTTTTATGCCAATACAGTGTTGGTTGTATTACAGTGATTTTTTATTACAGTGGCTTTCAGTTGAAGGCAGGCCTCTCATTATTTATCTTCTTTATAGTTTTCTTTGCTATTCAGGCATTTATATCTCCATATGGATTTTTAAATAATTTTATCTAACTCCCTCCATTCTCCAAAAAGAGGACTGTTGAGATAATAAATGGAATTGTGTTACGTCTATTTAGAGGGGGATAATCGTTATCTATTAATCTATAAAAAGTTCAGTATTTATTTCTTTAAAGAATAAATACCATTATCACATCTTAAAAATATTAACAATGTTTTGATATGATTGAATGTCTAGTTACTGTTTTAAATTTCTCCAATTATCTCATGATTATTTAGTTCATTTGTTAGACTCAGGATCAAAAGAAAGCTATAAATTGTAGTTGGTCTTTTCATCCATAGACTCTCCCCATTACATTTTTTCTTGCAAATTACTGAAGAAAATAGATTGTCCAGTAGCATTTCCCTAGGCTGAATTTTGATAATTGCACCTCTGTGGTGTCATTTAATGTATTCCTCTGTCCCCTGTAGTTTCCGTATATTTGATCTGCTCGGGTTCAATTTTCTGGCAAATACTTTTCAGAGAAGTTGGCACAGGATGTCTCTCCTTGCTGCTCAGCGCTCCTATGTCATTAATGTGTTAGTGCTTGCACAGTGGTGATATTTTCATTCCATCATTTCTTTGTTATTATTAACTGGAGTAGCTTTAGAAATTTCTTCTACAAAGATACTGTGTCCTTTTCAACCATTTGGGCACCTGGAGGTGCAGGTTAAACAGGAAAACAAGATAAAGGATTGATTTCAGAGGAGCTGGTCTCCTAGAATCCTCTAAAGGTAACCACTAAGTTTTGTTTTGTTTGTTTTGTTAAGAACTAATGGACATAGACATACTGGATGTGTTTAAAGCTATTATCTGTATGTTTCAAGGGTTTGTGGGAGTCCCTTCAGGTGGGCTCAGCCCTGGGAATCTTTGAGGTCCCTCTAGAGAGCAGGAAAGTCAGATGCTCAGGGCAGGTGGTGTGTTTCCTGCCCTAGGCCTGTCACAGCTGCAATTTCAGGGGCCCTGCTGCCTTCTAGGGGAAATGGAATTTGGGACCACCATATGGGCATTTGATGTTATTGGCTTAGTCATTGTTTCTGGACTTTTTCAGTAGGTGAAGTGGAAAATGGTGTGTGTTTGCAAATATATATGTCATGAATTTATACTAAATAGCTTTAATTCAAATAAAGACTACAGGGTTTTTGCTTAATTCATTGATGTCCTTTCTGCCACACTGAAATATTTCAGTGTTGACCATCCAATAGAATTGCTCACTTCCTTTAGGCCTCTGCACACACTATAGTCTCAAAAACAAACAAACAAAACAACAACAACAACAAAAAACCTGCCTCCATGCTGCCTTTAAAACATGAGATTTCTGAGGGCAGCTTAAAATATTTTTTGCATTCTTTTTTTGCCCTTAGGGCATATCCCCCAGTGATTGGCTATCAAATTATTGTGCTTTAAAAGTCACTTTCAATAAGCTCTCTCTGCATAGTTGTGCCACCAACCTGATTCCAGTTGGGTTGGGTTTGTTTGTTTCATTTTACTTCCAGCTTTTAGGAATTGCTTTTTAAAAACTTGAACTTTGATGTATGACTGTAAAATATATATGGTTTTAAAGTAAAATCGAAAAGCAAGGTGTATTCAGAAAACTCCAGCTTCTGTGTCTGCTTGTCCACTACCTTCCACACAGGAAGTCATTTAAAACTGCTTTTATAAGTAATTAACTTTGCATTTTGCAATGTAAGTAGATTTATGTATGTGTATACATACATAGGATGTATATATGTGTGTCTGTATCTCCCCTTTCTTAAATGGTAGGCAATTGCATATACTTCTCTCTACCTTGTTTTCCCAATTAACTAAGTATCTGAGAAATCACTCCTCCTTAGTCTTTAGAACTTTAATGTTTTCCTCTGATGGAGTTCCCACACTTCTGACTTATCAGCCTTGAATTGGCCAGCATGTCCTCAGTTGGGTCTTCAAATGCACAATCTAATCTAATCTAACACATCTTCCCTTTCCAGTCTATCTACAGCATCCAGCAGGTAAGAAGTGTTATTTTATGACATTAACATTTGCCATCCAAGGGTGAAGTATATGCAAATGTAAAGATATCAGTTATATCTCTTTTTAGCATATAAATTTAATTCAATTCCTACCCAAATCCTAACAGGACTTTTTAAGGGTATTTAAGCTGATGATGCAATGCATGTGAAAGAGAAAGGGACCCAAATGGCCAGGAAATTTTTGAGATAAAAAGAAAAATAAGGGAAGACTTTCCCTACCAGATATTGGAGCATATTCTGAGTCCATAGTTTACTAATATACTGTTAAGACTTATGCTCTTGGCCTTGATATAATAGCAGGGTCCAGATTTAGCCTCTTCCCTATACAATGAAATTACTAGACAAAATAAATAAAACAACAGTTTTCAAGCATTGCACAATAGGCAAAACAGAGAAGGAGAACAAGCATGGTGAACCCTGAGCTGCCCAAGCTTATTGCCTAGAGAGAATTTCTCAGCCGCAGCCCAGGGACCAATCACCATGCATATACAGAGTGGTCTCTGAGAGTACATGTGGGTCTTACTCAGCCCAGACTCTTGCAATAAAATGCTATGGACTGGGTGGCTTGGCTTAAACAACAAACATTTATTTCTCACAGTTCTGGAGGCTGCAAGTCCAAGATCAGAGTGCCTGGTTGGGTTTTTGGTGGGGGCGCTCTTCCTGGTTAGACTCTCCTGTGTGGCCTTCCTTGGCACACACATGTAGAGAAGAGAGAGATCCTGTGTCTCCTCTTCTTTTTAGAAGAACACTAAACCCACCTTGGGGGTCCCACCCTCTTCATTACCTGACCCTAAGTATCTCCCAAAGGCCTCATCTCCAAATGTCATCACACTATGTGGTAGGGTTTCGACATATGAACTGGGGGTGGGAGTGGGAGGAACAAAGAATCAGTCCAAGCAATGTGTATGAGAAAAACCACAGGAGGTGAGGGAAAGACCACCAGAAAGAATCATGCAGAACAATCCCCACAACTAGCCCTAGGCCAAAGGCCACTGTGGACCCAACTAATGAAACATAAAGACAATCTTTAAAAGGATCTAATTCATTCCAATAACTTACCTGTGCCCTAGAACATAAAGCAAAGCCCAAAAAGATTTAAAGGAACAAAAACTATGTAGTATTGAATAAAACAGAATTTAAAGTGTTAGCATCCAATAAAATTTTACCAGGCATGCAAAGAAACAGAACAATATAACTCATAATGATGAAAAAAATCAGTAAAACAGACCCAGAAATAACACAGATGTAAAATTAGTAGACAGTGACACTGAGAGAGTAATCACAGATTCAAGAAGGTGGAGGAAAGTATGACCATGTTAAGGAGAGACACAGAAAACAAAGAAAAGACCCTCATCAGACTTCTCATGAGTGACTTGGGTTTTGGCAACCAGATGCATCGGATCAGTGGTTGCTGAATCAGCTTTTAAAAAACTGGCTTTTGGAGAACTGACCAAGAACTGTAACTTGGACCTGAGACTGATAGTTGGGCCAAAATTGTTCACTCTTTGAATGGAAGTAGCACAGCTGGAAGCTGTAGGCCTCCTTCTTTTTGGTGGGGAACAGGGAGTGAGAACAGTGTGGGTGTTCTGCCTTGGCAAGCTTATGTTGAGAGCAGGAGTGGAGAAGGAGAATGGACTCTATTTATGGGCATGCAGACCCAAGATAACAAGAACTGAAAGACTGGGTCACATAGAGAATCTATAACCCCACCCAAATGAGAAACATGGACCAGTGGAGGTCAGGCTCTCACTGGGCTGGTGGAAATGGTGAAATTTACCTTCCTGGTACTCCTGCAAGAGTACAATGTGCCTGAGAAGTGTACAAAGCTGGGGATAGAAAGAGAAGCTATCCCTATACACCTAGTAAGTTCAGGCCTGTGCTGAAGATTCAAGCTTGGGTATGATGTGGCCACTGTCTCTCTCAGTGTAAGAGGCTTGCTTCCTTACTTTGTGTTTTCTTTATAGGCTTCCCTTCTTATTTGCCTCCTAAATAAGTCAGCACCTGTGTGGTGCTGGTATCAAGGCACTGCCCTAAGCTTCCTTCTGCTCTGTTTATACAGTTACCATAAAAGGGGGAGAAACTAGTGCAAATTATCAGAGCCTAAGCAGGATCTCCCTTACACCCAGGGAACCAAGGCTCCTGCCCCAAGTCCTGGGCTATACATAGTCTCATTGGCTCTGTCTTCAAGTTAATAGTTACCTACTTGGAAAGGTGTCTACAGGGCCACGGCAATGTGGCCACTTGGAGTCCGTGCTCCTGGGAACCTGGATCAAAGCCATCACAATTGTGCTGGGGTGTCCATACAGGGAGAGAAGAGAAGATGTGTATACCACAGGCCAGGAGCATTCATTTGCATCCTTGCCCCAGACCCCTCAAATGTTAGCAGTAGACCTGCCTGGCAGTCCAGAGGTGGCCTGACTTCCTGCTTGGGGAGCTCAGTGTTATTTTCACCAGCTTGAACCCTTTCTCTTGGGCCTGGACATTGTATCAGAACTTACAACTTTACCTATCACTCTGTGTCATGTCTCTGTTCCCCTTAAAAGGATTATCTATATGCCTTTTCATCTCCCATTCACCCAATCCACTTCATCTGGGTTTTAATCTCTACCACTTTTCTGAAAAAGCTCATATAAAGGCCTCCATCATTTCAAATCCAGTGGTCAGATACTTACCTTACCTTACATCTGTATTAGTTTTCTATTGCTGCTGTAACAAATTATTATACACTTAGAAGCTTAAAGCAGCAAGAATTTATCTTCTAGCACTGTGTGACAGAAGTTTGACAGGCTGAAATAAAGGTATCAGGGGAACTACATTCCTTTCTGGAGGCTCTAAGAAAGAATCTGTTCCTTTATTCATTCAGGGTATTTGCAGAATTTGGTTTTGTGTGGTTGTAGAGCTATTTCCTTTGCTGGCTATCAGCTAAGGGTTGTTCCCAATTTCTAAAGGCCACACTCACTCCTTTTCCTGCAGCTCCTTTCCTCCATCTGCAAAGCCAGCAATGGCAGGTTGAGTCCCTCCCAGACTTTGAATCTCTCCTGCATCCTTTTTCATTGCATCAATGTGACTTAGTATTCTTCCATTTTTAAAGGCCTACTTGATGACATTGCAAAGTATCTTTTGCCAGGTAATGTAACATATACAGGGAAAACATCAGGGGGCAAAGATCATGGAGTCAAGATCATGCCTACTATACTTAACGCCTCCTTTTTGATATGTTTACTATTCTTGGCTTAAGAGACCTGGTTTTGATGGTTGGTTCTTCTGTCATCTTTGCTGGTTTTGGTGGTTAATTCTTCTCAGTTGCCTTACCTAGCAAATGATAGGGCACCAGGAGGACACCAGGCCCTGGTTCTGGCTCTCACTAATGGATGAAATGATCTCACACAGTTCCATGTTTTTAAGAAACAGCTCTACGCTGATGACTCCCAAATTTACATTTCCTGCCCTAAGCTCTCAACATGTGTTGAGCTGCCTCTTTGAAGTCTCTACTTGGAAGTGTGGTAAGCATCTCAAACTTAGCATGACTAAAGTAGAACTCTTGATTCACTCCCTCCAGCCCACCCACCACAACCCTCCCCAACCTAATGAACAGTTCCACCATCCACCCAGTTGATCAGACATCTCATATTCTTCTCCTTTCCCAACCTTCTTCTTAGACAATCCATTAATATGTCCTGTTGGCTTTGCCTCTAAAATAGATCCCAAATCCAACTAAATCTTGCCTGTTTTATTGCCACCATCCTAGTTTTTTTAGTCATCAACATGTCTCACATGGACTACTTCACTAGTGTCCACACCAGTCTCTCTGCTCTGACTTTAGCCTTTCCCCCCATAGTTGATTCTCCAACAGTAGCTAAAGCAACTTATGAAAAAGTAAGACAGATAATGTTGCTTCCTTGTTTAAAAGTCTCCATTGGATTTCCACTGGGATTAGAATAAATACTAACTCCTTACAGTGACACATGGGCACTATACAATCTGGCCCCTGCCTACCCCAGTGATCTTATCTCTGTCCTCTCCCTCTAACCACTATGGTCTCTTTCCTACACTTTACACTCATACTCATTTCCTTCTTTTCATTTTCTCTTTTCTCTGCCTGGAACATTGTTATCCAGTTCTTAAAAAGGCTGGGTTCTCCTTATCTTGGCTCAAATGCATCTTCTAAGAGAAGCTTTTCCTAACCACCTTCTCATTGCAGTCCCTCATATCCCCAGCACCTGCAGATACTCCTTATCACAATACCCTGTATTATTTTCCTCATAGCACTTAACAATATCTGAAGCCATCCTATTCATTCCTTGCTTAATATTTGTTACCCTTCACTAGGATATAAATGCAACAAGGGCAGGAACCTTTTTTATGTTATTAATCACTATAGCTTTAGCATCCAGAACAATTCTTGACATATAGTTGGTGCTCAATAAAGATTTGTTAAATAAATCAATGAACATATATATGAGACTTTCAAACTTTCTGACAATTCACTTAGAATTTGTTTGGAGATTGTTCCTACTGAAAATAAAGAAGCCAACTTTAGTATATCAAATTGGGTTTTCTGGGAAGCCGACTCTAACACTAGATTAGCATACAGTAAGTTCACTAGGAAGTGCTCCAGGGGTCAACACTGACAGAAGGGAAGGGAAGAAGGTAGGATTGGCCAGATAGAAAGGTTTGACTGTGATTATGCCCCCAAAAGGCCTAAGTCAATCCCAAGGGGAACTCCAAAGCTAGGAGAGCCCTTCCAATTGGTTCCAGATTGCAACGGGTGGACCTGTTATACTCCCGTGATGATCAGTCATTAGACACAGGCTACCCTGCGGAGGAGGTGGGCTTTTGGGATCATCTGCAGACACCACACTGCAGTAGGCCTCAGTGCTTTGATTAATGTTCATTTGTTCTTCTTCCTCTACTAGCTGTCTATTTTACCCTCACCCTCAGCGAGCATCTCTGGTGCTCCCCTTGGCTTCCCTGGAAGTATGATCCACACCCTCAAATCTTAAGGGTCTGAGTACCTGATCACTATGCCATTCTCAGGATATAGCTGCTACACTTGTATATTTGTTATCAAAATGGGATGAGACTTCCACGAAGTACTCAAATGGATCTCCTGGGTGGAAAACATTCTTTTTTGCCCTCATTGTGTAACAGCAGCCTCCTTGCCTCCTCCTGGTAACCAAGACCAATTGCTTCTGCAAGGATGGTGATTCCTCTTCTTACTCTCTGATCCTTTGACATAAGGAACACAAGGAACCTGGTTGGCAGCCATGGTAGAACTATTCCCTTTTAGGAACCAAGACTCTTAACTGCTCACAACTCAGAGTTTCAGGAATGGGAAGCACACATTCCCCAAATGGATCATTAGCAGTGCAGGAAAGTAGGAGTATTCCTTCCTCCACCTCTTGATTCCCAGACCTAAGTATTCTACCTATTGGGGAAACAGCACCATATAGACTTCATTTATTTAGAATATACACTGCATTATGAAGGCTGGCATACCATCTTCATAAGGTACTGTCTCTGAGCCAGTTCTCTTCTCAGGCTGGTGGCTTCTAAGTATTGCAGTATAGGACGTGAACAGTTATCTAATGGTCATGTGCCTGTTCCAGCACGTCCTTCACTGGCAAGTAGGTCCTACTGACACAATATTATGTGGAATCTTGTGCTGGAGGGTTGAACATTCTATATGTTCTTGGATAATGGTACTGGCTGAGGCCCTGGGGGCAGAAAAAGGCAAATCCATACCTATAATATTTGTCTGTTCTTGTCCAAATGAATGGCTACCTCCTCCAGGATAGATGGTTTCCGATGTAGTTAATTTGTCATTCAGTGGCTGCTTGGTCTCTTTCAGGGGCTGTGTCATATTGGGCACTCAGCATTGGTTTCTGTTGTGGAAAGGTTGGACATTCAGTGGTAGCAGTAGATCAGTCTTGTTAAGTGGGACCTTGCTGTTGCATCCATGTACAGCCTCCATCCCTGCTACCATGGCAACTCCATTCACATGCTCACCATGCAAGCACTAGAGTAGCTGATAACAGAGACTGACGTGTATCAACTGGATGATATGTGAGTTTTTAGTACCTCATCTATGATGGATGCTGTCTGACAGGCATTAAGATGTGAAATAAAGATCTTCACTCTCTGTGCCTACTTCCATATGTTCATCCACATGGCTTTACCCTAGTCCTCATTGTTCCTGAATCCTCCAAGCTTTCTGCTTCCAAACCCCTGACCAGATGGCCAAGCTATTCAGCACTGCAAACGAATCCCTGTGTTTTCTCATTTCAGACCACTTCTCTTTCCATACAAAGTGAGGACCAGGTAGGAGAATTTCCCCTGACCACTGTCTTTCAAATTATGCTGAGTGGGGCAGCAGTGCAGCCACCCTCCATTTCCATCTTACACCAGCAAACCAAGTTGAGCCATTTGTGAATCAAGCTCAGGCTTTGCCCTCTTACGTCAACTGATCATCAAGGATCCCCCTGTGTAGTAAGATACTTGAGCTGAGCAGTGGTACACTGCTAAATAGGTAACATCCAACTTTCTGAAAGGGAGAAAAAATATCTGATTTGTAGCATTAGCTAGTTTTCATGGTGTAAATACTTCCAGTATGGTCAATTTCACACTACCAATGTGATGTTGACAGGATGGTAACATTCCTGAAAAATGTAACAGTGAGCTCTCATGAGCTGGTAAGGCTGGCTCCAGCACACCACTGGATGGAAAAGTGCTGTATTAGAGTGGAAGGTAATTGAGTTCCCTGCTTGCTACCTGCTCTTAAAGCCTCCTGGTGACCTCTGGTTTTATTGACGTTCAATCCTAGATTGAATGTCAGTCCTCCTTCTGGGCCCACCCCATCTTATGGCTTGGAGAGTGTGATAGAACCTAGCTTGTAAGGGGAAGTTCCAGTGTCATGCCCATTTGATGTTCCATGGTGAGAGACACCTGTCTCTGTCAGGGCCTGGTAGTACTGTTTCTGGAAGGTGCATAATTCTCTATCGCAGTTGAAAATCTATAGCTTTGATCCTGAATCCTATGTATCTACACTGTGATTCTCTTACGGGGCTTGCATAAAATCCACATCTTTTTGACCACTGATACCCCTAATATTAAGGGTTTGCTTGGCTGTGTCCAAGGCCAGCTGCTTGGTCTGGGCTTGGACCTGTTAAACAGAGTCCTCTCCTGCTATGGACCTCCCTGAAAAATGTCACCCTTCTACGTGACCTGCTATGTCAATTGGAGCAGTACTCCTGGGGAATATACTGCTTCCAGAACCTGACAGGGCCTGACTGGCAGGCATTGTACTGCCTTGATGGGAGGGAGCTACAAGATACAGTCATCTCTCCTTTATTTTGGAGGGAATGTCCTAACATACCCATGATCACTGAACTCTAAAAAAAAAGAAAAGGCACTTACATGGCCGGCTCCTGTATTTTTAAGATTTCTCTCTCTCAGTAGTGCATTTGAATTACCAAGGCCTCTAACCTCCTAGCCACTTCTTGTACATTTGGTCCAACTAGCATGATGTCACCAGTTTACTGGACCAGTGTGATACTCTGTGGATGTCCCGGGTCTCTGTAGACTCTGTTATGACAGAGAACAGAGTTAACATAGCACTGGGGAAAGTCTATAAATGGATACTGTTTTGTGCTCCAAAGGAATGTAAATTGTTTCTGATTCTCTTCATAGCGATAGAAAAAGAGTCAATTTGCCAGATCATTGGCCACATATCATGTACGTGAATGCATGCTGATCTGCTGTAGCAAAGATAACACACCTGACACAGCAGCTGCGACTGGGGATACTCTTCAGTTAGGCTGGTGATAATCTGTTGCCATTTTCCGGGTTCCATTTGCATTTTGCAGAGACCAGACTGGTAAATGAAATGGAGGTATGATGGGGACCACCACTCATCCATCTTTTAGGTCTAAGGGAGGCAACCATTTTTACATTTTTTCTCCATTTCTTCTTAATGTGGTAAAATATATATAACATACAATTTACCATTTTAAGCAATTTTTAAGTATATAGCTCAGTGGCATTAAGTACATTCGCATTGTTGTGCAGCCTCTGCTACCATTCGTCTCCAGAACTTTTTCATCTTTCAAACTGAAACTCTGTACCTATTAAACCATAAATCCCCAATACCACCTTCCCCGAACCCCTGGCAACCACCATTCCGCTTTATGGCTTAATGAGTTTCACTACTCTAGGTACCTCATGTGAGTGGAATCCCACAATATTTGTCCTTTTCTCAACTTGGCATTATGTCTTCAAGGCTCATCTATGTTGTACATGTGTCAGATTTTCATTCCTTACTAAGGTTTAATAATATTTCATTGTTGTATATACCACGTTTTCTTTATCCATTCATCCATCAATGGACATTTGTGTTGTTTCCCCCTTTTGGCCACTGTTATGAACCTGAGTGTACAAATGGCTCTTCATATCCCTGCTATGAATTCTTTGGGATTTAAACCCAAAAGCAGAATTGCTGAATCATAAATCATATGGTAAATCTATATCTAACTTTTTGAGGAATTACTATATTGCCTTCCACTGTAGCTGCCCCATTTCAAATTGCTGACAGCAGTGCACAGAGGTCTCAAATTCTCCACATCCCTGCCAACACGTGTTGTATTCTGTCTGCTTTTTATAACGACCAGCCTAATGGGAATAAAAGTGGTTCCTCACTGAGGTTTTGATTGCCTTTCCCTAATGACTTGTGATATTGAGCATCTTTGCATGTGCTTATTGGCCACCTGAATATTTTCTTTGGGGAAATAATTTATTCACCCAGTTTTTAAAGTGAGTTGTTTGTTTTTCATTATTGTAGGTTAGTTTTGTACCTGTTTTCTATTCATTGTATTTGTTCTTTAGTTCATTTTTCACCTTTTTTTCTGCGTTCTCTAGTTTTAACTGAGCATTTTATGATGCCATCTTCTCTCCTTTCTTCGCTTATCAATTACACTTTGAAAAAATTAAGCCCTTTCTTGAAAAACTTAGAATTTTCAGTATACATTTTAACTTATCTTAAATCCATCTTGAAATAACATACTGCTTCATGCATAGTGCAGGTAATTTGTAATAGAATATTCCAGTTCCTCCTCCCAGCCCTTGAGACATTGCTGTCATTGCTGTTGTTTATTTCACTTATCCATTTACTTTAATTGCCAATACACTGTCACTACTTTTACTTTCAATAACTGTTATCTGTTAGATCATCTAAGAGGAAAAATAAATTATTTTATTTTACTTTCTTTTATTCCTTCTCAGTGTTCTTGCTTTCTTTATGTAGGTCTGAGTTTCTGACCTATATGATTTCCCTTTCCCTAACGGACTTCTGTTAACACTTTTTGCAAGGCATTCTTCATTTGTTACAGTGTTTTTTATTTCTAGAATTTCCGTTTCATTCTTTTTTGGAGTTTCCATCTTTTTATTTATATCACCCATCTACCCTTGCATGTTATCTACTTTTTCCATTAGAGCCCTTAATATATTCATCATATTTTAAATTCCTGATAATTTCAAGATCTGCATCATAGCTGAGTCTGGTTCTAATACTTGGTTTCTCTTCAAACTACATTTTCTCTTGTCTTTTAGCATGCCTTGTAATTTTTTGTTGAAAGCCGGCATTGGGTAATAGAAACTGAAGTTAACAGTAGCCCTTTAGTGTGAGGTTTTATGTTAATCTGGCTTGAAGCTAGACTGTTTACCATTTCTTGTAGCTGTAGCTGCTAGAGGTTTCGAATTCCTCTGGTGTCCTTGTTCAGTCTCCCCTGCTAGCTCTGTGCTCTAATGGAAACTCTTCTTCCATTAGAGTCCACATCTTGCAGAAATTTCAGCAAGATGTAATCCACTGTTATTATACCGGAGCCCTGTTGGCATGGTGGTAAGGAGTGGGGAGGGAAAGTGTTCTAGAATCTTATGATTAAAGCTCAGTCTTTTAATGGGTCTGTGTTCCTGAGCTTTGACCTTCACAAGAATTTCTTAGCTTCCTTTTACCCCGTAGGTGAGAAAGGAAGGCTGGAGTGGGAGAAATACCCTCCCCCAGGTAGGACAAGGTTCTGGTGAAGTGTTTTCTCATGGAGAGTAAGCCCTTGTTATAATGTGCTGGCTTATTGCACAATGCTTACTCTTCCCCTATCTCCAACCAGGCCACAAGCTCTATCTTTCTTGGTTCTTTATAGTGAAAACTTGGTAGAATTCCTGGAGGTGAAACCCATGAAAGTGTGGGAGCCCCCCTCATACCACAAATTAAGAATTAGAAGAGTTTCTTATTCCCTAGGTAGTCCACACTGAGCCTTTAGCAATTTATGAAAATGACCATTGAGATGTTCCAACCAGTTTTATGGCCCAGCAGCCTCTGCTCCAGGTAAGCAGATCTTTGCTGTAACTCTTTGTATTTCTCAGAACTTTCCTGTGGATATATTCATTTGCTGGGTTTTCTGTCTTTACTTTCACTCCAGCATGTTCACCTCTCTGAGCTGTTTCATCACCTTTCATGCTGTCAAACACAGCAGTTCTAGCTTTACTTAACTTAGTGTACTGTGGGCTATTGCTTTTTCCATCTTCTAGGTAGCAGAGGGCATCCTAAGTGTGTTCACTCCATCACCTGGGATTCTTTTTTTTTGCCATTTTTTTATTAAGATATTATTGATATACACTCTTATGAAGGTTTCACATGAAAAAAAATGTGGTTACTACATTTACCCATATTATCAAGTCCCCACTCATACCCCAATTCAGTCACTGTCCATCAGTATAGTAAGATGACACAGATTCACTATGTGCCTTCTCTGTGCTACACTGTTTTCCCTGTGACCCCCCCCACACCATGTGTACTAAACATAATACCCCACAATCCCCTTCTCCCACCCTTCCCACCCACCCTCCCACACCCCTCCCCTTTGGTAACCACTAGTTCCTTCTTGGAGTCTCTGAGTCTGCTACTATTTTGTTCCTTCAGTTTTGCTTCGTTGTTATACTCCACAAATGAGGGAAATCATTTGGCACTTGTCTTTCTCCGCCTGGCTTATTTCACTGAGCATAATATCCTCCAGCTCCATCCATGTTGTTGCAAATGGTAGGATTTGTTTCCTTCTTATGGCTGAATAGTATTCCATTGTGTATATATACCACCTCTTCTTTATCCATTCACCATCACCTGGGATTCTTGTGTGAGGGTTAAATACTGTATCCTGGGAGAGTACTCTCACATTGATAAATTCTCTCTTATCTATGTTTCACCTCCTACCTCTCTTCTTCATCCAGAACCTTCAAAATTCAGTCCCATGCATACTCTCCTGGCTCCTGCTGGTACTGTTAGCTCGTTTTACAACTTCTTTGGAAGTAGAGTCACTTTCCAGCACTATCAGCCTTTGGATGTACCTGGCCTATTGGATGTTCTGACTTCACCCTAAGTATGGCCTAGTGGTCAGCAGGAGGTTGGGGTGTATTCTGAGGGAGGTACCTATTATCCTGCAGAATAGAGGCCTCTCATGAATTCACAAGGAAGGAGCACTAGGTTGTGATAAGGAGGGATGGAGCTCTTTGGCAGGCTCAGCAGGTTGAAGGAAATTTAGGGTTCCAAGATCTTTCAAACATATCAACCTAAAGGTGCCATCCTGTGTGTCAGAGTCCCACTCTTTCCCAACCAGGGCCCTAACTGTGATATATCTTATCCACACAAGTAGAGAATTCAATCTTCTTTGGAAGTTTCCACTTGGCTTTCTGCTACTGTTATGTTTAAATCCTGGGACTGGTCCTCAGTTTTGCTCCGTGTTACTGGTGCAAGAGATGAGAACGTATTTACATGCTCCCCTGAAGGTCTTCTGGCTTTCAGACTTAGCTTTGAATTGCAGATTAATCACCCTCAACCTTTTATTATCTCTCTTCAAAGTATCAGAAATAGCCATCGAATTCCATGTGCTTATAGTTCTACATTGAGAACAATGTATGCTCTTTTGCTGTACACAGCATACTCTTTCCCAGTAAACCACACATAAAATTTTTAACAACTGACTTGTTTTCTTGTGGTAGCTATGTTCCACCTGCCACCAGTGATTCATTGTGGACCAGCAACCAGTGGCCAATTCCAAAATCTGATCATAGTGTCTGCCTGCTCTCTTGGGCCATTCCTGGCACCAAATCTTTTTGGTTGGGTTCCATAAAAAGTAAACTTTGAGGCAAAGATTATTGTCCAGGAAGTTTATTAAGGAGTAAACTTAAGGATCAGCACCACTGGAAAGGGAAAAGATGAAAGGATCAGACAGAGGGAAATATTGGGTGGCGATGTTGTTGTATCTTAGGGACTTGACTGGCCTTTGTCCCTGGTTCTTGGAACGCAACTTCTAAACCTTTGGAATTTCCCAAGCGATGAGTGACTTTGTTATTTATGTCTAGTCCTTGGACCACATCTGAGTTTGTGCTCATGAGATAATTCAGAATGAGAGCTAGTCAGGCCAGAAAGACCAACCATATGATTATAGGGTTGGGGCTTTGAGTCTGGTGGTATAAGCCCAACTTCCTGACCTCTAGTGGGGAGAAGGGAGCTGGAGATTGGTTCAATCATGGGATCAATGATTCAATCAATTATGGCTATGTGATGAAACCCCAATAAAAAACTCTGGACACTGAAGCTCAGTGGAGCTTTGTGATTTGTGATGTGCCTAATTCCACAGGGAGGGGTCACAGAAGCTCTATGTTCAGTACTCTCTCAGACCTCATCCTATATGTCTCTTTGGCTGATCTTTGTCTCCTTTATAATAAAACTGTTATCATAAGTATACTGCTTTCCTGAGTTCTGTGAGTTATTCTAGCAAATTAGTGAACCTGAGGGAGATGTGGGAAACCCTAAATTTGTAGCCTGTTTGTCAGATATGCAGGTGGCCTGGTGACTCCTGAACTTATGGGTGGCATCTGGAGTACAGGCAGTCTTACTGGAGACTGTGCTCCTAATCTGTGGGGTCTGAGCTAATGCTAGGTGATTAGTATATAGTACAGAAGATGCCACTATAACAATGGTCTCAGCTGATCCTGCAGGGAGTTCTGATGCTCTGAAGCTCTAAAGCTCACAGTTGTCCCAAGTTGGGGAGAGGTCTAGGTGCTTATACCTCCACATTGTATTCAAACTCTCCCTAGGCAGCTCTCTTTAGCCAAGGAAGTTCTTGAAGGAAGATGACACATGAAGGCTGTCTGCAGGAACTGAGGGATGTCTTTCATTGTTGAAGCAAGATTTCCATGGGAAGACATAATGCCTACTACATTTTATAACTATTTCTATTAAATAGTAGAGAGAGTACAGGGGGATTAAAAACTACTGAAGATTCTTTTGAATTTGTAAGCATATTGCAGCTAAAGAGAATTCAAAGAGAGATCGGTGGGTTGATCCTGGAAAATCCTCTGGTGTGATCATATTGTTTTCCCACTCAAACTTTTTGATGTCTTCCTGTTGTTCTTGGGAAGGATAGTCTTAACATCCTTAGCAGGACTTCTCAGGCTCTGCATGATAAGGCCCCTTGTTGCAGCTGCAGGATCATGTATTCTTCATCTCACTGGACTCCTGTTGTTCTGTGGATTGCTCTTGACTTTTTAAAGTTTCAGGGCCTTTGCACAAATTCTTTCTTCAGCTTGGAATTCTTTCCTCACTCTTTGCCTCATCAATTTGTTTTCATATTTTAGGTATTTGTTTAAGTGTCCCTTTCTCAATGAGGTCCTCCCTAATCCTCACCCTAGATCAGGGCCTTTATATGCTGTTATATGCTCTCAAAGCACCTACTCCCTTTAGATGGCCTTTTTAGCACTTATCAGAGCTATAACCATATAGTTATTTAGTTGTTTAATACCTGTTTCTCTCCATTTAAGTATCCTAAAGTCAGGAGCTATGGCTATTTGTTCTTACCTCTTTCCCTAGTGCTTAACTCAATGCCTGACATGGGGCAGGGGGTTAATAAATTCTTGTTAAGTGAATAAGTAAATGAAGTAATTAAGGGATAGGTAATAGTGATACAGTGTAATGGTTAATAGTATGGCTCTGGAGTCAGACTGGGTTCAAGTCCTCCAAATCCTGACTTGTTCATTGAGAGCTCAGTAAATGAGTCTTTGCCTTGGACAATGTAGAAACTTCAGTTTATCAGTTCACATTGAGTCTGTCAGAATGGGGGAACTTGTCCCCAATAACCAAACCCTAGGAGGATAACGTGGAATAAAAACACTTGTTTATCAGCAGCAGCATAGCATAACACTTAAGCATACAGATCATTTGGGATGAATCTGTCATCTTGGCCACAATACTTCTCTCTGTGCATAAGTTTCCTCACTTACAAATGCATCCAGCTCATAGCTCTTAGTTCAAAGTTGTTGTAAGGATCAAATAGGTTAAAATGTGTAAGAAATATGTGTTTGCTGTTATCATTATTAGTTATTAATTTAGGTTGGGTCACACCTCTGGCTGGACACCTGAAGCTGGTTAGGGGCTTAAGACATTCTCTCTAGGCCAATAAGTTCATGCCATAGACCAAATCATAGGCCACAGGGCTGTCTAGTAGATAAAGAGGGAGAGTAAAGGAAATATTCTTTGGCAACATTTCTAGGAAGCTGTAAGGGGCCTGGTGGATGGCTCTTCTTTACAGACATCTGTCTGAAAATCTAGAGTGGGTCATTTAGAATGCTACCCCTCCTCCTAGAGGGCATGACCATCCTGGCAGATTCTGGCCCTTTGTTCTGCTTATCATGGATTATGGAAAGACTACTATCTTTTGGTAAATATGGCCTTTCTTCAGTCATTCATGTTACAACAAAATTGGTAAGGTTATAATTTTCTGTTCCCTGGGCCCGATGAAGAAATTTCATCATCTTGATTTTAAGTTCCTTCTTTATCATGTCTCCTTGCACATTTATGAGAAGCTGACATCTCTTAAGGTGGGAAACTTCTGCAGGTAGAATTCTAACATTTTCCCTCAATATTTCTTCAAAATTTTAAAATAATTTATTAATAGCCTTCAAACTGGGAAACTAGAAACTGGAATAGAGTGAGATTTGGATTTTAGTTCTTATTTTGAGACTGACTGGCTGTGTGAATGAGTTCAGGTTACCTTATTTGTAAAATGAAGCAGGAAGAGAAAAAAAGCTGGAAAGACTTTTCCAGATTTACAATTCAGTGATTATACACCCTGATTTCTGACAAAAGTCAATACACTGTTGATGTACATTTAGGGTAGAAAGTTGTACTGAATACTTTATAAGTGAAGATACTCAGTTTTCTTTGTGCTGACTTAGGAATGTGGTTCTGGTACAAAAATTAAAACCCTCTTTATCAGCTGTAGTTTTAAAGTTTGTATTTAACCTTGGCGATTGCAGTTCTGAGAATTTGATAAGAATCTGAGTAAGGGTCTTAAAGGGCATCCAAATAGCCATTTCATAAACTACCCTGGCTTGGGTTGGTCCACATCTTTGTGTGTGTGTGTGTGTGTGTGTGTGTGTGTGTGTGTGTGTGTGTGTGTGTGTATGTGTGTGCATTTTTGGGAAGGGACCGAATGCAACAGAGCAAACAGAAAGGCTCTAGGGAGAGAGATCCATAGAAGTAGTAAGTCATCTTACCCAACAGTTTGCTAAGGCTTTAGGGACAGCACTAATGGCTGTGTGACTTTAACCTCCCTCGGCCCAGCACCCACATCTATAAGTAACATCTAACTTGCAGGGTTACTGTAAGAATGAGGAGAGAGGCAGGGTTAATACTATGAAAGCACGTTATAGACACACAGGAAAAAAAAAAAGCTAATTATGCCCTTACTGCCAATTTCTCTATAACACTAAAAAATATTTATAGGTTGAATCTATGTTCTCTGTGCTAGGTAAAAAAAAGGGCAAAATTGATCCTGGCAACTCTTGACATTATCTCAACTCAGTTTCCTTACTGCAGTTGAAAGTGTCTGATTAGTGGCTGCAAATTCTAGATCTGGAGTTAGAAAATAACTGGGTTCCAGTCCTGGCTCTGCCCTTCATTAGCTGTATGATCTTGATTAGTTTCTCAACCTCTCTTGAGTTCAGATTTCCCTAAAGCCAGGCTAATACAGATGGATAGGATTTCCTAACTAGAATAGACTTAGTCCTCTCTCAATATCCTAAAACAGAGGGACGTGAAGGTCAAAGGCGATGACCACTCCTGAACAGCCAGCCACACAAAAGCCAGAAAGCGCCTGGAAGACGAAGCTTGTAAGTGGGCGGAAGGGCAGGCCAACGAGCCGGCGGGCGGGCCAGAAGTTCCCGCCTCCTGTGCGTGCGCGCACGCGCACGCACAGCACGCTGCGGGAGCGCGCGCGCTGGCCCAGCCCTCGTCGCCGCCGCCATTTTAGCTCCTGGTTCCGGCCGCACGGTGTAGGCTGTTGTAGCGGGAGGGGTTGAGGGGGGGGGTCCTCCAGAGTTAAGTAGCTGCCCTCCACTGCGTGGATACAAGCCGTTAGCTTCTTTTTCTTCTTCCTTCGTTACCGCCAGTTCGCAGAGTCCGAAGATGTCCAAGCGGCACCGGTTGGACCTCGGGGAGGATTACCCCTCCGGCAAGAAGCGTGCGGGGACCGATGGGTAAGCCAGGCCGGGAGCGCGAGCCAGCGGCTCGGGCTTTGTTGGGATCCCGGCGAGGAGCGGGCCAGTAACGACTGGAAGACCGACTCTTTGTTTCCCTCTGGCTCGGCTCGCTAGCGGCCGTTCAGGGAGAGCGGCGCCGCTCTAGGCGTTGGGCCCGGCAAGGGCGCGGGGAGATGTGTGTGGCGCGGCCGCCGCCCGGCCCAGTCGAGAGGGTGGAGAGGCCTGTCGTGGCCACGAGGGCGCCTTCTCCCCGCGCCGAGCCATGCGAGAATCACTTCGAGGGGAACAGGCGGGTGCGAACCATGGACCTCGTGGCCTGGGTTCCCGGGTAAGGCCTGGAGCTGGCGAGATCGTGGGGGAGGGCGCGGCGAGAGTATTTCCTTCCAAGGGCACCAGGTACTTCTCAGGCAGGGGTAGAGGGTCTGGCAGGGCGGCTGGGGTTGCTCAGCAAGCGGACAGGCGGGGGTCGGAAAGAGAGAGGCGCGTGGATTCTAGTGTAGGCTGGGATGGGGGTGGCGGGAGTTGAGTGAGACTTGTTTGCGAGGAGTTCTCGGGAGAACGGGGAGTAGAGGGCCTGCCAGGAGGAAAGAAAATGTGGAGTATACCTGGTGAACTTGAAGGCTGCTGGTTTGGAGCCGCTGAGTTTATAGTTTGGCGGGAGAGCGCGTGCCTCAGTCCATTCAAACACTTCAAAGTAGATACTAGACAAACTTCCGCTCTCTGGCTGCGCTCCCGCCATCTCCTTTATTTCCTGCTTAAACAGTGGTTGTTGGGCGTTTGCATCCCTGGGATAGGAATTAGAACGCATTCTTTTTTTCCAGTAAGTTATTGTTTTCTATCCTCCCTCCCACCCCGCCTTCCTTCACAAGGAGCTTTTGAAACATGAAGGCACTCTTCAAAAATTTTTTGGTATTTATGGCAAAACGTCCCTCGTGGGGAGGTTTGGGAGTTGAAATACAGAGTCGTGTTATTTCAGATTCCTTTTTCTTATCTTTTCCTAAAAGGTACAGAGAAATTTAATAACTGACTTAAGTAATTGCATCAGAATCATTTTATTTTGATCCAGTGTGTTGTTATTCTTAAAGTATAGGGACTTGGATAATTTAGGCAAAAATGGAAAGTATGAATATTGAAATACTTAGCATAATTTAATCATTTTAGTGTGTGTGTACACACGTGTACAGAATGACTGTGAAGTCATCTGTATAACTTAGGTGAATTTTTGTTTTCCCGAAGTCTTTCATTTGGATTGACTTCCAGGTATCTGTAGTGTCTGGGGAGTAAAAGCCCAGGAGGTTGTACTTTCTGATACCCTCCCGTGTTTTCAGTATGCAGTGGAGAGGTATGTAGCATTTTAATCTTGTGACTTTTTAAATTTATAAGTTAGACATTTGTTTTCTGTCTTTTTAGGCTGTTTCCGCCACCCCCAACAAAACTTTAATGTGTTTGATCTACAAAGCAGACTCCTTAGAGCTGGGAGTGACTTTAAGGAGAGTATAATCAGCTCCTTTCAAGAGAGACTGAGAATTGTTAACGTGGCTTGTGCAACTTTACACAGTTTACAACTGGATCTAGAACCTTGATCTTTTAATTTTGACTCTTCACCTCTTTTCCCAGTAGAGTGTACAGACTATAAGTATAGTCAGGAGTCATTACAGCCTATTTTTGATGACATTTATAATGTGTTCATAAACTAGGGAACACTTGGTTCCTGTGAAGCAAAAATAAATTGCTTGTCATCTGGCTAAGATGCAACTGATGTTTCTCACAGTTGTTCGGATTGAAACAAATATACTGGGAGGAAATGGATTCACTTACTCATATTTGTGTTATTGTGCTATTCAAATGCTTTTCTTGGGATTAGTGGTCCCATGGTATATGTAGGGTGTCTCCCTTTCTGTTGCAAAACAGATATACTTAGTAAAAGTGTGGACATTTTAGGTGAGTGCTGGTGATTCTGTGATTTTCTTGAATATTACATGACACCTGTAGGTGGTCACTTCTAATAAATTTTTTTAGCGGTGAGCTTATAGTATTTAGTGTGGTTTTTTTTGTTTGATAATTTGAAGTCATTTGTGGACTGCCCTGCATGCAGTCTTGTGGATTTTTTTTAAACCCCGATAGTTAGCAAGTGGTTTTATCTGAGACAGTGGTGGGCTTGTAGTCTATGCACTCCATTGCTGAGAATTACCCCATTACCCCAATACTGAAAAGGAAGATAGTTCAGCTGAAGATTTTACTCAGATTCAAGCTCCCACACTATATATGGCTTTATTTACTCCTGATATATTTTACTTGGGGCGTTAGGTAGAGAAGTTGAAGTTTCTGTTAACATCTTGCTCTCCATTTTCCCACAAAACTTTCTGTGTAAAATTACTGCCAAAAATAATTTACTGTTGACATGTGGAAAAACTTTGAAAATAAAGACATTTTTTACTTTGATGTTAGTTTCTGATATTTGGTAAGAACTTTTCCTGTTAAGTGGAAAAGTGAAACAAATTATCAGTAATAAGATAAAATGTAGAATACATGCTTTGTTCCCCAAACTATTCTAGCTGCTTAATATGTATAAGCACATTTTAACTATAATCCTATGATGTAAATAAGTTTAAGTAACTTGCCCCAGGGAACACAAGAAATGTCCATACATAAAGATAGGAAGAAAAGGGCAAAACTTACCTGAAATCTTCATTCCTATCTTTAATCCTGAGAGACAATTTTTAGATGTCTGATACTTATTTAAAAATGTGAACTATAATATTTAGTGGTACTTTCAGTATGTGTTATTTCGTTTGGGGTTTTATTCACTCAGAAATAGTCATAAACTATAGAATAGATAAGTGTAATCCTTTTCCTTGAGTGCATAGTAGTCCACTTGTAAAGGGGTAATTATAACTTATTTAATCAGTTCCTTGTTCGTTGATGTCTAGGTAGTTTCCCAGTCTTTATTATTTTATGTGAAAAATGTGAACATCCTTATGTATCTGTATTCACACACTAAACATCCTTAGAAGTTCCTGGAAGTGAGATTGCCAGATAAAAAGCAGTGATTATTTAAAATACTCTGAGTTTGGTGACCAGTTTACACCTTCCTTAGCAGTACTGTAGTTCCGTTGTTTCATGTAGAACTTTAACATGATGTACATTTAAAAATAACTAATGATAATGGATTTATTGGGCATTTACTATGTTCTAGGCACTACTTTATGCACATTACATACATTTACTCATGTAGTCCTTTCAGTACCCTCACAAGATCTATGAATAGCCACATTTTATAGATGAGGCAAGAAATGATTGGTCATATAGTTAGCTTAAGTGCTGAGCCAGTATTAACTGAGACGGGAGTACAGAACCACATGCTCAATAGTCACATTCTCTCATCCCCTGCCAGTACTGCGGCTAAGGGAGTAATAATACTCCTGTAGAGTACTGTTTTGAAGATGCAATTTTCGAGTGGCGTACCTCAATTAGTAAATCTTTTTAACAATAAAATCCCTTTATGATAGAAGTGCCTGTTCAAAAAAAGAAAGTGTGGATATGTGGATAGAAAGTGTGGATATGTGCATAGTCTACACATGTTTCTGAAGCAGTGGATTTGAGTCCCCCCATAACTTTGATTTTTATCCTGTCTCCGCCGCTGAAGGTAGATAGTTTGATTCATAGGCAGCATTTCAAGGTGATTGAATTTGCCTTCTGTGTCCTTCCTGTTTGCTTTCTTATTTTAATCTAAGAGACTACTTTTTTAATACTTTTCACTTTGCAAGTTAGTTAAATTGAGGCTTTCACCTTGCCAGTTGTTGTGTAACTGTGATCTCAGTGCTCCTTTTACTCTTACATCACTTACCCTATTTATTGGCCAGCAGTTAACCTTTGTGTCCTCAGAATATATTTTATGCTTCTTATGCTGGATTATTTTTGGTAATAAGTAGGCCCTTGAAAAACATTGTCAGTATGGGCATTACTATAACAAAGCAAGGTGGTATGTGATTTTCTTCGTCCTTCTTCCCCCCCCCCCCATTTCATGTCTCTTGAAATAATTAGGTTCATTCAGCCTGGTACTGTGCCAGAAGTATAGGAGGAGTTCATTAAACTTTGTTTTTTGCCCCTGCCTGCCACCATAGAGTACTAGAAACATGAATCCTTTTTGTTTAAACTAGATGTTCTTTAAGGGTTCTTTTATGTTTTGTGAACTTTAAGATATCCAGTCTTTGAACCATTGGTGGCTACTGTGCTTGTGGGCACATTTACATTTCTATGTCTCCTATTATAAACTGTTTCTCACCCATGTTAGGGGGATATTATACTTCATTAATGAACTTAGACCAGAGGCAGAATGAAAGAAGCAAAGAAAAGTGGTTGACAGCATGGTTCAGAGGTAGGTCAGGAAGCCCAAGTGAGTTGTGAGACTTCATTTTGTATGTCTATTAAGTTATCCCTTTGGGTTCTTTTTCCATTGAGTTCCCCTCTCATTATCTCTCATGGGATGAGTGCTTCAATCCTAGCTTGTATGTCTTGTGATTCTGTAGAAGATGAACATTGAGATAGAGGGGAGACTCATTTTTTATATATACATAAAGTGATGATACACATAAATGTATACATGTGGATATATATTTTAAAAGTATATATGTATGAAAAGTATGTATATATAATAAGGCTTTCTATCTCTAAATTTCTACAGAATAATGTCTTAGGAAGGACAAGATCAAATAGAACTGATCAGCTTACAGTTTCTGTCAGTGGGGAACCATCCTATCTCATACTAGATTTAGCGTTTTAGCTGTATTCCACTGTGGAGGGTGGGAGAGGGGGTGTTAGTATTACCTTGCTGATGTACTCCTGTAGAGAATGAATGACCTTCTCTACTCTGCTCCTGGTAATTGGGACATGGGGTACTTGTATGTCTTTTGTGTGTTATGGATAAGGAACAATGACATGTTTAGTGGCTTGTGTCAAAGCTCCATTTAGTCATACTATTTCAAGTCTGGGTCCAAACACTGTGGCAAGTTTGTCTGCTACAGAACTTGGTTGAAGTACACTGGATTAGTAGAATGAATAAGCATAGATTATTTTTAAATTATCATTGTATTAAGGATCATCTCTAGTGGCAGTCAATACGAGAATTGACTATTTAAAATTGATAGCGTTTGATATAGTAGCCATCTGCATAATTTTAACATTTTAAACAACTTGGTAGTGTTCAGTGAAGCTTATTTTTAATGGTTTATGTTTTATTTTTCACTTTATGGATGATGAAAGTATACAAAGGCTTACAGAGCACTTTCAGTGTTTTACTATAACTATTTTAAAGCTATTGTACAAGTGTAAACAATGAAAAAAAAGTTTGTTTTTCTTGTAGAGTAATATATTGAACAAAATTGGGAAAGTGGGAAAGTATAACTTAAAACAAACTCACCTACAACCCTCAAGTCATATTTGTATTGTTACAATGTGAAGTGGAATTGTCTTTTGTCCAGAAGTAGTGTTCTTGCTAAATTTTGAACATAACTTTCATTACAAAAGAAAAACCTTTTCATGTAACTTGAAGGAGAACCTGGGAAAAGATTGTGATGCCATCCTCTTTTTGCCCAATTTGGCCCTACCTTTTCCCTCCCTCAGTTTTAACCTCTGCTAAGTAGGAAGGAATTTTACTTGCAGAAGACTGAGTTCTTGTGTTACCTCAATTGATGTCTAAAGCTTACAGGAAAAGGCTGTCCCTTAACAGAATTTGAGGCATCATTATGGAAAGGAAAGATGTTTTATGGGTGAGGCAAGAAAAATCCTTGATTGAAAGTTATTTTTCATTATTTGTGATACTTACATAATTCATTGAGCTTTGTGTTGATTTATTCATTTGGTTGTTGGACATTTACTTTGTGACTATAATGCTGCCATGAACATCTTGCATAAAATTCAGAATCTGAATTCTTAATTTTTATTTTTAGGAAGGATCGGGACCGTGACCGGGATCGTGAAGATCGGTCTAAAGATCGAGACCGAGAACGTGATAGAGGAGATAGAGAGCGGGAGAGGGAGAAAGAAAAGGAGAAGGAATTGAGAGCTTCAACTAATGCTATGCTTATCAGTGCTGGATTACCACCTTTAAAAGCTTCCCATTCAGCTCACTCAACCCACTCTGCACATTCAACACATTCAACACATTCTGCTCATTCAGCACACACAGGGCATACAGGGCATACATCACTTCCACAGTGCATTAATCCATTTACCAATTTACCCCATACTCCTCGATACTATGATATTCTAAAGAAACGACTTCAGCTCCCTGTTTGGGAATACAAGGATAGGTTTACAGATATTCTGGTTAGACATCAGTCCTTTGTACTGGTTGGTGAGACTGGGTCTGGTAAAACAACACAGGTGAGTTACTGTGTACCATAGTACTTATTTTATTAATGTTTAAATTTACTGACTGTTTGTTTAATCCTGGTGTTCATTACTGTTTTCTGTGTGGTAGAATATCTTGAAGAGTAACTGCTTGGATGTTCAGCCCTTTTTAGTGACTTACAGAGTGGAAGTACTGTAGGGAGTACCTATTTTCCTGAGTCTGTAAGGAAAAATTGGAGTGCTGTTTTTCCAGTTTTGTTACTGTTAAGTATGGTAGAGTGATGCTCTCCCATCTGCTTTGACTTTGGAGGTACATTTTCCAGTATTTGGGTGCAGTGATCTGAACCACTGGAGTGGTTTTTGTTTTCGTCATTCTTTTTGTTTCCTTGCTTTGTTTGGCTTTTTTATTTTGTATTTATAATTGGTTTTGAACCATGTGAATATTACTTATTTTAAAAGTCTCTTTTCTCGTGACCTCCATCATCTAGTTATATACACACAGAACTAAACACTAATGTCTTGTTAGTATTGTTTTAATAGGACATTTTTCTCAGACATGGATAAGCTCTTAATTTCCTGTTATAGACAGGTAGGCTGCTTCTAATGGTTGCTTTGCCTGGGCAAGTATATCTGCAGGATGAATTCCCAGAGGTGGATATTGCTAGGTCAGAGCATTGCTTATAGTTGTGATACACAACAGCCAAGTAGTCTTTTATATAGAACATACCTTCCATGAGCGTTTTGTGAGAGCATATGTGGGAAACCGTTAGAGTGTACTACTGAACTTCAATTTTTACAAACCTAATAGGTGAAAAAATGGTATTTCAGTGTAATTTTTAATTTACATTGTGTTTCTGTGAGTGCGGTTAACCATATTTTCGTACTCTTGGCCTGACCCATCAGTTAAAAATTTCTTGGGAGATTACAAAGTAGCAGCCCCTGGCCATTGTAGAAAATTTGGAAAATTCAGGAAAGTGACGAAATGAATTTAAGATTACTCAGCTTACTGTGCCCAAGTAATTATTAGTTTGTAGTATTCCTACTGGCCTGTTTTCCATGTGTATGTACCTGTGATAATGTTTATAACTGAGCATATTGCATATACAAGTTACCCTTTTTTAAATTATGTATGCCACCTATCAATTTGAGTTTTTCCTGAAGACACTTTGAAGGCTGCAAAAGCAACCAAAATAGGAAGGTTTTATTTAAAGATAGCCTTAGTGAATACAGTTTTTAAGTGAAGGAAAGCTTAGTGTTCATATTAGGAACTGAAGCTATTGGTTTATTTTTATTAACTTAGAAAAATTTAAATACATGAAAAGATATAACTAAACTTACTAATAGCATAGTATTTTAAGGAATTATTTCTACTGGTTTATTTAGTTTGCATAGTATTGCCAGTACTCAGTTAATTAACATTTGGGTAATGCCAGGTGCTGTGTACTTTGTACGTACTATGGCATTTAAGTATATCAGTAACCCTGCAAGGAAGTTGTTAATCACTATTTTACAGATGAGCAAAATAAGACTTAGATTTATGAGCCTCTTAGAGAGGCTAAGTGAGTTGCTCTTGGTTACATACAGATTTAGGTGAGCTCAGTATTTAAAACTTTGTCCCTTATATCTCATAGCCAAACTTATACTTCATTTCTGGTGTTCTGTGGTTTTAAATGGCTAACTTTATTTCAGAACTGAGTTTATTTAGTAGCAGTTAATGTAGAAGAAGGTCAAGGAGGTTGGTGACATTTTTCTTTTGCTAAGTTTTTGTTTGGTTGAAGGTTTGTTTTTTATTTTGCATACTTAGGATTGCAGGGCATTCAGGATATTCAAAGGGAAACTGAACAGTTAAAATATTTAATTGCACTGAAATGCTTTTTGCATACTCTTTTTAAACTTGGACTCAAAACCATTAAGAGGAGTCAGCCACTTTTTGGTTATCTTTTTGTGCCTATCAGATATAAATTCTCTAATGATTTAAATTTTGACCAAGACTCACAGTAAAGACCTTTCATATTGCAACTAGGTATGTGCATACTATATCCATATATAAGAAACTGAGGCTAGTTCATCCAGAGGGATAGCATGAGTAAAGGGCACAAGTTCTAGAGTACAAGGCCAGAGTATAGGGTGTGTATGAAGAGGGAAGTGAGGCAGGTGAGATGGGAACAGTAGGTAGGACCTTAATGTATCTTGCTGTAGATCGGGGAGCCATCAGAGCTTTTAAGTTGTAGGGAAATGACAAGGGTTTTTGTATAAATGTCCTTTTGAGTGGAAATGTTGATGACAGACTATGTAGAAGGTCATAACAAGATTTTGATTCTGTAAAGGGAGTTAACTCTGGAGAGTAAATGATAGAAAAACAAGACTAGAGGGCTGAGGATCCATTTTAAGGAAGATGGCCTAAAATGGAGGAAGGGAAGAGGCTTAAAAAAAGGAATAGCTGGTTTGAACAAGTTAGTAGCCTGGATATTTCAGCACCTACTTTCCTTCTTAATGCTATTCTTAGAAATATGAATAGATGGGTTGACTGAGTGGCTCTCTAAATATTGTCTGGAAACCCTTGAAAGTCCCTGAAACCCTTTCAATGGTCCTGGAATTTTATTTGTATACTTAAGATAAAGCAAAAATGTTGCAACACATTCAAAATAGAAGCAGATTAGAGAATCCAGCTGTCAGCTATTAGAGATACGTGAAAATGTAAAACAGTATTCAACTAAATTTTTTTTTATTTGAAAGATACAGGTATCTTTCAGAGAAAATGTGTATGTGTATAGAATGGATTTTTATTGTTAGGAATTAATTAATATTTGAACCGTTTTTCATTTTAATATCTTGTTTTTAAAGTGGGAATGTGCTATTCATTCTACTGGAGTGAATTTAAAAAATCTGTGAACACTCACTCTTGCCTTGAGAATTCTGAATGAGTTTTAAATAGTGAATTGACCAGTGAATGTTCTTTGAATTTCATTTTGATTGGTCTTACAAAGTACTTCTTGTCTTCTTTTGAGTCTTGCTGCAGTGATGATACATATATAAGGTTTTGGGGGAAAACTATTAAACTTTGGTTTGTGGGTTTGCAGACCCTTCTCTTTCGGTTTAGTATTTTTGTTCATTTTCAGTCCTTTAAAGGGGTGCATTAAGTTCCTAGAGAAGCAGCATAATCAGTGACCCCTTCCCCTTTCATATATTTGCCAGTGTTAAGTAATCCCAAAATTGCAGAAATAACCTAACCAAAATGTAGTAGTACAGCAGCTGTTTTTTTCAGGTACACTGTATAAATGCTGTGTATCAAAAAAACAAAAACGCCTTTCCTGTAGCATTATGTGATAGACTTTTGGAGGCTTTGCTGGAGGCTCTCATGCCCTCCTTGGAACAGTGGAGTCCTATTTAATGTAGTGAACACATGAATTTTTCTATGGGTTTTTTTTTTTTTTTTGAGGTGAAAGAGTGGAAGAACTATGAAATTAAGAGGCTCTATTAGCTTCTGTTGATAGTGGAGCAGGGAGGGATGCACTGTCATGGCATCCGACCAGCTTGGCTTGTTGGCCTTTTTCCTTCCTTCCCCCTTGGCTGCCTTTCTTCAGGGAAATGCTGCTGCTTCTCTAGGTTCTGTTGAATTTTAGATTGAGTTAACTAAAATTAACTTTTAAGATGACATATAAGGTGTTGCCATTTTGTATAAATCTCCTGAGGGGAGGATGGAGGATAGGATTTAGTCTGCTGGCTTTCAAATAAAATTTGAATTTAATTAAAAGATACAGCTTTATAACTACAACGGTATATGATTTCTGCTTTTACCTGCATTTTGTAATTCAAATTGCATAGGGATTTAAGTTATAGTTTCTTAGAATATTTTTTGGAAAATAACATTTGTTAAAGGTATAATTTTTTATAAGTTGGATTTTTCTTTCCTGTACGTGAAGAAATGCTTAATGATGGAACAGTTGACACTTTAGAGCATATTCAGCACAGCCTTAGTGGACCTAGCCCACTCAGAAGTACACTGTCATATAAGTGTTATACATGATAGTTCCTTGGCTTAGAGGGCCCATGCTATTAGAAGTTTGAGTCAAAACAGTAACTTGTGGTATGACTGATTGAATTTTGTTTTAAATTATTAGAATGAGATAAAGTACTTGATGTTAAATATACCTGATGTGCAGGCAGAGTAGAATTAATTTAAATGTGAAATTATTTGGTAGATTCCACAGTGGTGTGTGGAGTACATGCGATCATTACCAGGACCCAAGAGAGGAGTTGCCTGTACCCAACCCAGGAGAGTGGCTGCAATGAGTGTGGCTCAGAGAGTCGCTGATGAAATGGATGTGATGTTGGGCCAGGAAGTTGGTTACTCCATTCGATTTGAAGACTGCAGTAGTGCAAAAACCATTCTTAAGTAAGTACTATTTTCAAAAATGGGTGCTTCCTTTCTCTACTTTTGGTCTTCCACTAGATAGGGGGCTTTGCTAGTGGAGTCTCAAGTCATCCAAATTTAGAATAGTCCAGAGAAGATCTTTTTAGTCTTACTGGATGACTTTAATATGGGTTCTTTTTCTGGTTAGTCATATATAATAGCTATTCAGTAGACATTGAAGTTCAAATGTCAGGTTTTAGTTGGTGCTGTATCTTAAGTGAAATGTTATGTCATTTAAATGTGGTAGAAAAGTAAAGTGATAGTATCTTAGTAAAAGACTTACTTTTAGAAAGAATGATGTGTGGGATGAGATACGACTTACGTGTGGGATGGGATATGATTTGGGGGAGAGGGCTTTTAGTGTTAATTATACAGCTTTTACACAGCATATGATAGGAGCTAAGGAGGAATCTTTTCTGTAATAGTCTTTGAGTCTCCTCAAAACCCTTGTTCATTATAGTCATGTTCCACATGACTGACTGCCTTATTGAAGTTCTTTCTAACATTTTCTTTAACTTCCCTATTTTTTATGCTCATCTTGTGTTTGCATTCTGTATAAGTAGTGATATATGTGGCCTGATGGTAATTCTTTTGGATATCTTCTTTTTGCTGCTTCTGTTTATATGTGACATTTAGATCATTTTTTAAGAATAATTTCTTTGTAATGATGCAATTTTTCCTTGAGGTTTTTAAAAGACAGTTTTGGAACAAAATGCTGTATGGGAAGTGATAGGAGTCTCTGATGGCAGAGATATATTATGCAGTGTTATAGGGAAAAACTGTATTTCATAGAAATTTTCAAACGTATACTGATGTACAATAGTACAACGAACTCCCATTTATTTATCATGTATCTTCAATTGTAGCCAATCTTGTTTTGCCTGTATCCCTCTTTTCGCTGTCCTATGTAGTTTGAAGCAAATCCTAGGTAACGTATGCTTTTATTTGTAAATATTTTAGTGTTTATCTTTCAAAGATCAGATTTCTTAAGATACAACTATGCTATCACAACTTTAAATATTTCCTTAGACAAAATATCCAGTTACTTCAAGTTTCATGTCAGTTTTTTCTAATTTCTTTGATAGTATATTTCATTTTATTGGAAATATACTATTTTATATACTTTTACTCAGATTAAAGAACTTAGTGTCATTTTTAAGCAGTTGGACTTAAGTATTTACTTAAGTCAAATTTATGAGGTGTGTTTTTGTCTTTATCTTTGTTGAATAATCTTTTTAGTTTAGTGCCAATTTTGTGATTATTTTTAAGTACAGTGTGATTGACAAGAATTACATAAAAGCATAACTTATGATTTTGTACTAATATTTTAAAATGCAGGTAATTTTCAAAGACTTGATAATGGCATATTTTACTCATCTTTAGGAGAAATACCATCCAGACATTTGATTTAGTGTGTATTGAATTTTTCTTGGTAAGCCACAGTTGAGCAGGGAGAACAGAATTTGGAAATTGGGAGATGAGAAAGTTGTATGCAATACTGGGCAGAGAGTGTATATGTGTGTGTAGTAGGAAGTGATAGTCTTTCAAAAGATATATGCTTATGAAAGGTGTTGGTTCAGTTAATAGGGAGTGACAGGTAACAAATAGATTTAATAGCTAAAAATGAAAGTGTTTTTGGCATTATGATGTTTTCTGTGGAGTGGTTCCCAAAGGCTATCGCTAAACTTTTTTTTTTTTTTAAGCTTAATTCTGGACAGAGTAAGCTTACTGGGATTTCTTCTAGAATCTTGTATAGAGAGCTATAAGCTAACCTAGTATTATATTTAAGGGATATTAAATCGTATTTAATAATATGGGGCTAGTGATAGTTTTGACTAATGGGAATCATTTATTAAATGCATTTTTATGAATCCCTAGATATATTTTATTTAATATCTATCAACTCATTTCTTGAGAACACATGTTAAACAGCTAAAGCCTTAACTTAATAAGGCTTAGTTACAAAGTCAGTTGGGAAGAAAAAGTGGATCTACATCAGAAACTATCAGTACCCTCCATCAGTTGTTTACATTTGTAGGTGTAAAATGCCTGTGTATCTGCTATATAGCCTTAGTTTTCACTTTAGAAGGTTGGTAAAGAGGATTAACTTTGGAAGATTCTGGTCTTTGGATGTTTCCGTTTAGGTTTTTCCCCCTGCCAAACTGCAAAATAACTGATGTAATTTGGTACTTAGGAAATCTTGTAATTTACATATATAAACACTTAGCCATTCAGCCAGATAATAATTGAGTACCTTCTGTGTGTTGGGCAGTGCTTATAGGTATAGTAGTAAAAAGTAAATCTGGTCCCTGTCCTCAAAAGCAAATAAATAAATATAAAACTCCAAACTGTGATTAGGCTTCTGAAAGAACATTAGAATTTATATGAAAACATGATTTGAGAATTCGATTTAGAATGGAAAAGAGAAGGTAGAATTTAAAGTCAAGCCGTGAATTGAAAATAATGTTTTATAGAGTAGGGATTGGTGTGGAGGGAGCAGTGCTTTCTAGGCAGATGAAACAGCATATTTTAAAACTTTTCTGAAAAGAAAAGAATCATTCCTTTTACTTGAGAAGGCACTGTAATCTATATTCTTAAAAATACCCAACTGATTTTTATAAGCATTTCCGTGCCAGATCACTTTTGTGAAGTTATAGGACTGTTTTGTGGACAGTATGGATGATCAAAGATTTGTTTCTGTCTCTTGCCTGATGGAAGCATAAACTCTTCAGGAACAGTGTTAGTGTATATCTATGTACTTGCCTTGTTTGTGGACATAGTTGAAATCTGTAATTGAGTTGATAAGGAGAGATGAACAACAGTTTGGGGTTCAAGATTTGGTAAATCCCTGGTGAAGCTTGAGGGAGAAGTTTTGAAGAATCCAGCCAAAAAACTGCTGCTCAACATGTATGGACTTGAAACTTGGAGAATATTTTAATCTCCAAAAGGTGACCTAGGCAAGAAGACAAAAGAGAATCCAGAAATATTTAATATAAGAACCTAGTACAAACACTGCTACAGTAAGGAGCTTGCTGGTACAGCTGGTTGACACTGGGGAGGATTTACCAGGAATTGCCATAGCAGATTCTTTGGGGCCCCAGGAAACAAGTTTGAGGCACCGACTAAAGGACTGCTTTGAGATTCCAGAGCAGGTTTCCAACAAGACCTTGTTTTAAAACAAATCACTTGAGAAGAGAATCAAAGGAAATTAATTCTAGAGCACAGACTTCTAGGGTCACATTGCCTGAGTTGTAGCCGAGCTCTGCCACTTACTAACTGTGATCTTGGACATTAACTAACCTCCCTGTGCTTAGTGCTTAGTGCTTAGTGCTATTCAGAAGAATAGAGCTGATAGTAACAACTACCTGGAAAGGTTGTTCTGAGACCACATTAGTAAATTTGTGTACAGCCCTTAGAGTAATTCCTGTTGCCCAGCAAGTACTAAGTCAGCATTTCTACTCTTGCTGTTGCTGATGATGGTAATAGATTTCTACTTTGAGAAATCACTGGATCTTATTAACTAGTTAATCCAGTTAATTAAAAGGGGACTTTAAAAGTTCCTTTTAACATAGCTATTCAATTACAATTTGGGGGTTTTAACTTGAATTAAGCCTTGACGTTACTTGTCACAATGAAATGAATGAATGAATCCAGATGTTCTTTTAGGGCTGGAGGTAAGATGTAGAAATAGGTCTGGTACTTTAAAGACCATTAATTATACATTTACTGAACATGTGATAACGGTAGGCTTTGTTCTAATTCAAGTTTTGCACTGAAGTTAAATAAAGGGAGTTTTACTAGATCTTTAGAGGTGGTAATAAAGAATAAATGTGCTTATTTACCACTTAAGCAGTTCCTATTTAGAGAGACTGAAAGAAATCACTGTTGTCACTCCAGAATTAAGAGTTCTGTTGACTTTTGTTAATTCGTAGAAAGCTAACTTGATTTCCTAAAAGTCTATATAAGTTACTACATTTGACCTTTGTGTTTATACTTAAGAACTTGCTAGGGATTAGCTATAGAAGGGTCTCTGGTGACAGCACCAACATCTTACAAAATAGTAAATGGAACCAACACATTCATCCTAGCTCTCTATAAATTCTGTTGTAAGGGTGATAGAGCATTTCCTTCAAATGGCCAGTGTATTTTGAAAAAAAATGACTTAGTTGACTTTTTTCCTGTTAATTTCTTAGGCATTCCTTTTGCTTGGTTAGGATATCTAACTCTGAAACACATACCATGTGTATTTTAGCTGTTTGCCAAAATAAAGCTCTATTCTCTGGCAGCTAATGGTAATGTAAGCATTTCATTTAAGAACTAAGAGGCTTGCTATACAAATGCAGCTTGATATTTTTTGTTTGCCTTCTTTTTGTCCTTATTTGATATTAGAAATGCATTAAAATACAGATTTCAAATTATTCAAAATACCATATGGTACCTTTCTGAGTGACTTTTTTTGTAGTTTACTCTTACTGTAACCAGTATCATACTACATACAGTGAGTGCTGTTGTGATTATAGTACCATTAGTGTTGCTCATACTCTGTAAGTGTTGCTAAGATATGTCAAATTGAACTTGAGCCTATAGAAATCTTTGTTTATTCCTTTACCAATGAAAAGGACCATTAAGTATGTAAAGGAACTGTGCTGGTGTCACTGGCTCCTCTCCCACTTAGTTGGGAAGGTAAGCTGTGAAGCAGTTAAGAAAGTAGTTTGCATGTCACATAAATTCTATAGATAATTTCACAGAGAAGGAGGTATGTCATCTGAGCTGAGGTGGTTAGAGAGACAGATGAACTAGGTAGCTGAGCTAGGTGTTTTTTTTTTGGTATCGTTAATGTAATGTACTATCACTTGAACAACATTATGGTTACTAGACCCCCTATTATCAAGTCTTCCTCACATACCCCACTACAGTCACTGTCCATCAGTGTAGTTAGATGCTATAGAATCATTACTTCTCTTTATAAATACTACCGTTCCCATATTCGCCGCCGCTGCATTACGTGTGCTAATCGTAGTGCCCCTTTTCCCCCCTTATCCCTCCCTTCCCTCCCATCCTCCCCAGTCCCTTTCCTGTTGGTAACTGTTAGTCCATTCTTGGGTTCTGTGAGTCTGCTGCTGTTTTGTTCCTTCAGTTTTTCCTTTGTTCTTATACTCCACAGTAGAGTGAAATCATTTGATAATTTTCTTTCTCTCCCTGGCTTATTTCACTGAGCATAATACTCTCTAGCTCCATCCATGTTGTTGCAAATGGTAGGATTTGTTTTCTTCTTATGGCTGAATAATATTCCATTGTGTGTATGTACCACATCTTCTTTATCCATTCATCTACTGATGGACACTTAGGTTGCTTCCATTTCTTGGCTATTGTAAATAATGCTGCAATAAACATAGGGGTGCATATGTCTTTTTCAAACTGTGCTGCTGCATTCTTAGGGTAAATTCCTAGGAGTGGAATTCCTGGGTCAAATGGTATTTCTATGTTTAGTTTTTTGAGGAATCTCCATACTGTTTTCCACAATGGTTGAACTAGTTTACATTCCCACCAGCAGTGTAGGAGGTTTCCCCTTTCTCCACATTCTCGCCAACATTTGTTGTTTGTCTTTTGGATGGTGGCCATCCTAACTGTGTGAGGTGCTATCTCATTGTGGTTTTAATTTGCGTTTCTCTGATGATTAGCGATGTGGAGCATCTTTTCATGTGCCTGTTGGCCATCTGAATTTCTTCTTTGGAGAAGTGTCTATTCATGTCCTCTGCCCATTTTTTAATTGGCTTATTTGCTTTTTGTTTGTTGAAGTGCGTAAACTCCTTATAGAATTTGGATGTCAACCCCTTATCGGATATGTAATTTATGAATATATTCTCCCATACTGTAGGATGTCTTTTTGTTCTACTGATGGTGTCCTTTGCTGCACAGAAGCTTTTTAGTTTGATATAGTCCAACTTGTTCATTTTTGCTTTTGTTTCCCTTGCCCAGGGAGATATGTTCATGAAGAAGTTGCTCATGTTTATGTCCAAGAGATTTTTGCCTATATTTTTTTCTAAGTTTTATGGTTTCATGACTTACATTCAGGTCTTTGATCCATTTCAAGTTTACTTTTGTGTATGGGGTTAGACAGTAATCCACTTTCATTCTCTTACATGTAGCTGTCCAGTTTTGCCAACACCAGCTGTTGAAGGTGCTGTCATTTCCCCATTGTATATCCATGGCTCCTTTATCATATATTAATTGACCATATATGCTTGGGTTTATATTTGGACTCTCTATTCTGTTCCACTTGTCTATCGATCTGTTCTTGTGCCAATACCAAATTGTCTTGATTACTGTGGCTTTGTAGTAGAGCTTGAAGTCAGGGAGCGTAATTCCCCCTGCTTTATTCTTCCTTCTCAGGATAGCTTTGGCTATTTGGGGTCTTTTGTCGTTCCATATGAATTTTAAAACTATTTGCTCTAGTTCATTGAAGAATGCTGTTGGTATTTTGGTAAGGATTGCATTGAATCTGTAAATTGCTTTAGGCAGATTGGCCATTTTGACTGTATTAATTCTTCCTAGCCAAGAGCATGGGATGAATTTCCATTTATTGGTGTCCTCTTTAATTTCTCTTAGGAGTGTCTTGTAGTTTTCAGGGTATAGGTCTTTCCCTTCCTTGGTTAGGTTTATTACTAGGTATTTTGTTCTTTTTGATGCGATTGTGAATGAAATTGTTTTCCTGATTTCTCTTTCTGTTAGTGCATAGTTAGTGTATAGGAATGCAACAGGTTTCTGTGCATTAATTTTGTATCCCGCAGCTTTGCTGAATTCAGATATTAGATCTAGTAATTTTGGAGTGGATTCTTTAGGGTTTTTTATGTGCACCATCATGTCATCTACAAATGGGGACAGTTTGACTTCTTCCTTACCAAACTGGATGCCTTTTATTTCTTTGTGTTGTCTGATTGCTGTGTCTAGGACCTCCAGAACTATGTTGCATAAAAGTGGGGAGAGTGGGCATCCTTGTCTTGTTCCCGATCTTAAAGGAAAAGCTTTCAGCTTCTCGCTGTTAAGTATAATGTTGGCTGTGGGTGCTGAGCTAGGTTTTAACTAGAGTAGAAGTTCCCACACTGCCTAGTTCACAGAGTGCTTAATGTCTGAATAATTTTTTCATGGCACCCTAGGCCTAAAGAAATAACTCAGAATTCCATTTATTTAGTAGTTGGGTCCTAACAACTTAAGTAGGTACGTTCTAACAACTTAGCAGCCCTCTAAACAGATACCACGCATAAATTGAAATAAAGGGAAAATCCCAATATTTTTATTTATTTATCGCTCTTTTTAGCTTATTGCATGAAGGGGTTAACACTAGTCCAAGTTAAAAGGCCCCAAGTGGTTACATTAAACACGCTGTGAGGTTTTTAAACTTGTGACAAGGGACAGAAAGGAAATTCTATTCATTGCAAGTAAATTAAGGTGCTTCGGTGAGCCAAAGCACTCAACACCCATGAACCTTTTGCTGGTCTTCCTTAGCCAGCCAGCCCAGTCTCTGCCAGGAGCTGGCATGTGTTCTTGTGCTGGTCACCCTGCAGCTGAATTACTTCTCCATTTTCTGGATGCTCAGTTACAGTACCTTTGCAGGCAAGTTTCTTTTTAAATGCCTTCACTAGTTTTCTTTTTATCATGATCAACAGCGATCCCTTGTATAGCAGTAAGGGTCTTCCTGCTGTTTCTCTATTGAATTTTTATAAGGGTATAATCCTCAGTGCCAGCAGGAAGCACATTGTCACCTTTACTTGCATCAGCAAAGGGATTGAAAGAGTGGAGCTTTTGGGTAGTGGACATATGGTGGATTCCTTTTTCCTTGGTGCAAAAGGCCCGTGGAAGGAGGCAGTGGGTTCAAAGAGGAGGTTGCTGAGTCCTCGGCGGTGGCTCAGTGACTGGAGCCTTTATTTCATCCTTAACCACCATTATTTAGTCATATGGTGTTTGTGCCAGTTGAATAGTGCAGTTTCTTAAACCTTGGAATCAGATTGGATGCTACCACCTTCACTGTGCATTGATTTTTGCCTTATACTTGCGTTTTATCACAGCAGCTATCAAATCCAGCTTGTCAAAGACAACGTCATCAAAAGGAATCTAGCATGATGTACAGTTGAAACAACTACTTCAGGGTAGTTATGTGGTTTCACATGTTGAATACTGAAAGCAGTAATATAAATTGTTTCGAATCATTGAGGCAAGAACATGTTCTTCTCTGGAAATAGGCTATTGTTTAACTAATTGAATTGATTTACTGTATAAACTTAATTGACCTATTTATACCCTAGGAGTTAGTTCATTCTTCTCTTGGCTGGATGAAGTGTATACATAGATGTATGTTAAAGTTACATAGTAATCTAAAGTCCTGTTGTGCTAGGGAATTACACATAAACTGTCCCGTAGGAGATCTTAATATTGAAAAACAAAATGTTTTTTTAAACTGCTGTGTTCATATGGATCAGATTGATGAAGTTTTTCTAACTTCATAGAACTATATAAATTGAGAAATACAGTACTACATAGAATGATATAAGTTGAGAAATATAGTACTAGCCATTTTGGACACACCAAGAAGACTAAGTTTAGTGATGAATCCAAAAATAACCAGATCACTTCCGAGAGATAAATAACTTCATTGTAAACTGATTTACATATACTCAGGATAGATGATCAGTTCTTTTTTGTGTACCCATGGCATACAGAAGTAACTGGTAGTTGAAGAACTTGTTTTAATGGAGGAAGGCATTTGGTTAACTTTAGCAGAAGCTATTGAGTAAGTACAATAAAATTCACTGTGGGATTGTTTAAAAATTGTTTGCTTTTTTTGATAATCAGCTGTTTTATAGTGTGGGCATTGTTAAGGGTGAGTAGGGTGTACCAGATGAACCATATTTAGTAGTGAAAAGAGCTCTATTTTATAAAATCACTATACTATATTTAGACTGTCTTCTAATATAGTTCTTATAAATACAGGCTGCTTTAGCTTTGTCATTTTTCTGTTCCTTACTGTGGTCATTCAGAAAGTATTCTGATGGGGCTCTAAACAAAAGTAGATATGGTAGGGAAAATAAAAGTAAATAAATATTTTTTTGGTCATAGTCTCTTTCAGAGAAGTCTTGATCCCTTATGACTTTAAAGAAATTAACTGCACACAAACCTGTTTGTATAGGCATTTTCATGCGGGTAGCATTCCTGTAATAGAGGTGCTCATGTGACTATTGACTTTGTTGAAGTGGGTTAATCTAAAAGCTTGTCAAATAGAAAATTTACAACAACTTTAGACATCTTTTAGTTTTAAGTTAAACCTAAAGTTTAAGCGAAGGTGAATTGATACATGATCAACTTAAGTGATCTTAAATCTGAACCATTTCCTTAAATAGGGACCCTTTGTTTGGATTTCATTATGTTATGCAGTAAAATAGCTAGTTCTTAAGGAGGGGCCCTTAAATAGGGACCCTTTGTTTGGAGTTTATTATGCAGTAAAATAGCTAGTTCTTAAGGAGGTGTTTAAATTTCAAACACTTTCAAAATACACAGTGTTTTTGTAAAATTTAGGAGAATTCATTTTTGGAGTTATGGCATTCCAGACCCCTTTCACTCTTTCATAGTCATTTCACACGTTTAATTTTTTTAAAATTAATCTTTTTCAAGCCTTTCTGAAGCAAACAACGGTGTGTGGGTGGTGTGTGGGGGGGTGGGGTGGGGGGGGTAGTGTGTGTGTGTGTGGTTTTCCACTTCTGCTCCCCTGTGTCTCTTGCAACCCAGCTGTAGAAGTTCAGATATGCCCTTGCTGGCCCTTGTAATTACCTGTTGATATGGAGATTCACTAAGGCCAGGCAAGAGATTCTGGAAATATTGCCATTTTACCGGTTATCTCAAGGACTTAGTGAAGGTTAATTAGGAAGGTTTGTTATCCAGTCTTCTCTATATTGAATAGTTAGTCAAGTGTCTGACAGCTGATATAGTAGGTACTTTATACATTTTGTTTACTTTAAAGAATAGCCACAGTATTCTCATTTTACAAATGGAGCGTTAGAGAAGTGGAACTTGTTTAAGGTCAGGTACTAAACAGCAAGCACGGAATTGAGTGTAGGTTTGTCTTGAAACAAGGGGGTCTTCTTAAAGACTGGGTATGTTTACTATTCATCTCCATATTCATTCCTCATTCTCCATGTGTAAGTATCTGTAAAGCTTTTCTAGGTGATACAGAAAGCAGTAAATCTAATTACTCAGATTAAACAGTGCCAGTCATTTGTAATAGATACTCTTTGAAGCAGATACCAAAAATTTCTTTGGGTCAGCTGAGTCACATTTTGGATTCTTTAGAAACACAGTTCTTATTTATTTGCATATTTATGCCAGGATAAACCTTGTTTTTGAAAAGTAACGAAATCCTTACAGTATTGGAATAACACTATGTAACTAGGATTTTCAGAACAAATTAACTTCTTCAGCATTCATAGCAGGGCTGGTTCAAGACATGGCTGTTGACTTCCCTTACCTTGTATCTTGGAGATTGTTCTAGAATGGTAAATACAAAATTGCCTTTATATTTTTAATAGCTGTATAGTTTATGCTATAGAGGGACACTCAGTTTTGCAGTTTCTGCTATTAAAAATAGTCTCTACCTTTAGTATCCTCTTGCAACCTTGTTTGTATACTATACAGTCATTTTTTCGTACATGCACAAGTGTATATCTGAAATAAGTTCCCTCCAAGTGAAATTGGTTGGGTCAAAAGTTATGTTTCAGTTTTATCAGCTGTTGCCAGATCGCCCTCCGTAGAGATTTTATCTGCCCTGACCAGTAAGAATGATCAAAGGAGTGTCTCTGTACTCTTGACAGCACTGCATTGTGAACTTTAAAAAAAAATCTTTGTCAATATTGTGAGAAATGGAATCTTAATTGTGGTTTTAATTTGCATTTCTTTTGTATGAAATTGAGCATCTTATACATGTATTTATGAGCTGTTTGTATTTCTTTTTGGAATCTGAGACTAGTGCTTTTCTCAGAAATCTTTTAGGAGTATTGCTACCTGGTTGACAGTCATTTCTAAGGTGCTATTTTAAAATGCATCCCAATCACAGAGATAAATTTGAAAAATGTACAATAATAAAAGATTGATGGAATTTGATATGTGTTCATATTGCCCATCTTTCTATGGTGGTTGGCCTTTTTCTTAATGATTTGTGGGAGCTTTTAACAAAATTAACTTTCAGAGAAAGTTGCAACTAATTAACAAAATCAGCATTTTGGGTGTAATACCCAATTTGCCATTTGTTCCTTTGCTTTATGATGCTTCATATCATGAAGAAACTTGAATTTTAAACAAGTGTTTAATTAACCACGTAAAATGTTGGTTTTCCATCATATCCTGTTAAAGATTGTTTTAAATAATTTGATTGGTATATTCTAGTATTTTGTTTTTGTCTTAAATGTTGATCAGTCTGCAAGTTTTTTAGGAGGGTGTAAGGTTTGAGGTGATTCAGGAAGGAAGGTGCTTACACGTTCTCTCTCTCTTTCTCTCTCTCCCTACACACACACACAACACACACACATCGCATGTGCTCTTCCTCTCTCTCACACTCCTATGTCAAATTCATAACACTTTTACTGATGATTGCTTCTCCACATGGACACAGGTTTCCATCACTCATAACTTAAGCATCAGCCATTGACATTCATTAAAGTTATAAATAATTCTATAGATTAAAAAAATTTTTTTTAAGTTTCTGGTGTTCGTTTTGGAAAACTCTTTTCACCTTTCTGTAGATCTTTTTTGTTTATGATTTTTCTTTGAACCAGACAGCTTGAGATGTTTCAGAAAATTATAAATATATGTAAACACAAAACTATAAACAAAAAAACCTTTGTAGTACATAACATTTTACCATGTTATGTTCAGATCAGAATTGATGACGTTTGCTGAGACCAGGGTTGGCAGTTGACTTGTAGTTGTAATATGCCATCTTCATGTGTCCATTGCAAAAGATACTTAAGCAAAATTAATGCTGCTCAGCACACTGAGTTTTTGTGTTTGTTTTTTTGTTTGTTTGTTTATTAAACAGTCATTGGAAATACCTTTCTGATTTATTTACATCATGGCTGTTTTTGCTACTTTGCTTAATCTACCTCTTGCTTAATTTGATTAATTTAGGCTAATGTGTTTCACACTTCAGCAATCATCACAATCACAGGAAAGCTTGTTAGAACACAGACCGTTAGGTTCACCTTTAAAATTTCTGATTAAATTCTGGGGTGCTGCCCAAATTTTGTATTTCTGACCAGTTCCCAGGTGATGTGGATAATTTTTTAAGTGAGTCTTTGTCCCAAAACAGGAAAATACTGGAATAGTAGGGTATCCAGTAAAATGTAGAGTTTGGCTGGCATGTTACATTTTTGTTTACTGTTATTGAAACTTCAAAATTACCTAATCACAGTTTTATTCCTGTGACACCCTGTTCTTGTGATTCGCCCCTAGCCTGGGTAGATACTTTATTACTACTGTGAAAGGTAGTAAAAGTTGACTTAGGAAAAGGAAAATGGCTATTGTTTTTATAAGACAATCAGTACCTGGTTATGCTTTATCTGTGTTCTGTGTCAGGTTATGTTTTTGAGCAGAGGGCTTCATAAATCTAGCAGTATAGAAACCATCAGGTAGCTTTTCGACATTACATGTATATACACACATATATCCATCTGAGACTTTGCTAGTGTGGGAGTGAGCATCAGTATTGATACGTATAGACCCTTGAGAAGTTAACTGCTAATACTCAATTTTCTTCACTGGAGAAGCAGCAAATTTGACTGTGTATCTTTAAGAGACCACTCAACTTTAAAAAATGTCATTTTTCCTGAAGCTCTCTATTGTACAAATGGCAAGCTTCCCATATTAAGTGTTGATGCAAGAGATACTTAACTATAACATTGCATGGAATTTGAGTGATGATGAAATTAATACTGAGGAACTGTTATGAGTCTGTCTCTGGGATCTGGAAGTCAGAGGGTTCTGGTTGAGTTGACCATTTTTAACTTGGTACATGGTGGCATGCATAATTGTTAATAAAACAAGGCAAATATATAGTTCATTAATCTAGTTTCCAGTATTTACAGTCTACCATTTGTAACATTTCTCGTTTTAGGAAAATAACAAAGAATGACTATTTTTGTCAGCTCTGGTTTTAAATGACTCCAATACTGTTGTGGTTGTCTGAAGCTAGAGGAGTGTGAGGAGGAAAAAGATAAAGATAAAAAGATACTGGCTTTTGCTTTTCTTTTTTAAGGAGTTTCCAAGTTAAAGTTTTACTTTTTCAGTTCTGTGACTTTTCCCAGTATGTAATATTGGGATGCATTTTACAACCTGTGAAGATCTTAATAGTATTGACTGGTGGCAGTTTGGTGGTTGTCATTGCCTGTGAATCCTTTTATTTGGTCTAGCTGTACATATTGTCACTTCAGATAAGTAAAGTGCATTGTTAGGATTACATGTGTTGAGTTTTATTTGCTAATTAAAATGTCTTAAAAAATGCACTAGGATTCCGTTGAAATGACAGGCTTGGAAACTGAGCAGCAGGGTGTAAATTTTGATAATGTTTAGCAAATAAATATTTGTTGTTGGAAGAGTGACCAAATCAATTTTTTCCCCTTGCAAAGCAACAAACAAGAGCTTTGTTGAATCTAAGGATGTTACCCACAAGTAGATAAACTTGTGTAATGTTTTGCTACTGAGATAATGTGCAGAAGGATTTCTTGTCTCATGTCAGTAATAATCTGAAAGCAGGAGAAAATACCAAATGTCCTCAAATAGACCAAAGATTTCAAAACATCTAGAGGCTATAGTGCAACTGATTCATGCACTGTGCTGCACTATCAATAGGCTTTGGCTGATGGTTTAAATCGCACTGGTTTTTTTTTTTTGTCTCATGGACTTAGTATAAAATAATCTTTTAGCTAATGATGTGTTGATTCCAGAATTGTGGTAGTTTACTTTTGAAAATAAGTCCAAAGAAGAAAGAAGCATAAAATACATAAAGATAGATTTGTCTGCAAAAAGTATTGCTAAATTTAAAATTAACTTCAGGTGAAATAAAGAGGAGTCGTTTCTGTTATACAGTCTCAGTTGTCTGAACTTACTGCTTCAACATATGGCATTAGTTAAAAATCACAGCTATTTCATGAAAATAAGGTTACACTAATTTGTGAAAAATAGGCCCTAAATGGTGAAGTTGTAAATGATGATTTCAGATTTTTATACTGCTTTTAAATCTGTAAATAAAATCACAGATATGTATTTAGCTGAATAAGCTCAGCATTTGCAGACTGACTTTGTTTTGTCTAGGTGCCAAACTGAGGATAATTGCGTTTTGTGTTCATGACAGCCGGAATGGAATGGACAGGACATGGCTGACTGTGTCCTGTCGTAAAACCATTCTGCAAACCACCCTTCATCTGAACGTCTGGATTCTATATTAGCTGTCTTCTCTTGAGCCATCCCTGTGTCTCGTTTCCCTCTCTTTGATCCATTGATCTAGCTGCTGTCATTTGCTATTTCTCTTCCATAGTTACTAGCATTTCCATAGTGCTAATGCTGCCCTCACTCCTTGAATGTATTCCTTTTTGTGTTTCTTTACCTTCATTTCATTGAATTGGGTAGGCCTGGGGAAAGAGATGGTAGGCTTATGTGCTTTCTTAGTCCTTTTGAACCGGGAGCCTATGTTAGCTTAAGTGGGGAATGACTAAGGCTTTGAAGAAACATACATTTGCATTTTTAACGCTAACATTTTAGTGATAAGATGCTATGAAGCAACTTAAAATGGTATCTTTGTTTTGTTTTGCAGTTCCAGGTTGAATATTCGTATGTTTTAAATTGTTTTTAATTTATTTAAGGGACAGATTTTTCTTTGGCATTGTGTGAAATCATGTGATCATTATATTCCATAATCAAACTTAACCTTGTTTTCTCAGTGCATTTCAGTATTACTGTCCCACTTGACAAGATTTGGTCATGTATAATTTTTTGATAACATACTTAAAATTTCTCTTAAAGCTTGATATTGCAGTTGATTATGAAACAATAGCACATTTGTTTAGGGCAAAGTTTTTATTTTGACTTACCTAATGTATTTATATTTCATTTTTATGTCAGGAAGTTCAGTTGTAAAATGCTCTAAATGAACCTTGGACAATGTGTTCTTTGTGAATATAGGTATATGACTGATGGCATGTTACTTCGTGAAGCTATGAATGATCCACTTCTGGAGCGTTACGGTGTAATAATTCTTGATGAGGCTCATGAAAGAACATTGGCTACAGATATTCTCATGGGTGTTCTGAAGGAAGTTGTAAGACAGAGATCAGATTTAAAGGTGAAAGTAATTTCTTTTATTCATTTTGTTCATTAAAAATGTGTGTGTAATGGTACACATACTGATCACTCTAATCAACTATAAAAAAAGCAGACAGGTACCTTTGTTGGAGTTTTTCTTCTAATCTACTTTTCTATGTCTCCATTTTAGACTCTTTAAGAATACTTCGACTTCAGTAATGTATATTTAAGGCAAATCTTTTCCATTTCTAACTCAGCCAGTTTTTGTGGGGTGTTTTTTTTAAAATTATCTAATAGTGTCATGTTTTTGTAACCCTGCTGCTCTCCCTACCCTCTATTAAGTACAGAGGCCTTTAAGGATAAAATGTTTGTTCTTGTCCCAACACAAACATATCCATTATAACTAATAATTCTGGGGTGTGAAAATAAGTACCCAGAACAAACCACTCCTCAGGAATGCATTCACTTATTTGAGTGTCTTGGTTTTTTCTTTTAATGTCACTTGTACTCCGACCAGTGTTACTCTGTTAATAAGGGCTTAAAGCTGACTGGATATTCTTTGACATTTTTGTCTCCCAAAGCTTAAGAAGTTCTTCTTTTTGCCTTGTTTGTGTATGTGTGTGTACCATTTGTTACATCCTAGTACGTGTTTTATAGAAGGATTGTACACTGGGCAGAAATATTTTGGGTCTTAAGAAAATTGATAGTCTTTGTATCTTTTTGCCTATAAAAAATAGATTTATGCTTTTAAAGAATATAGTTGAAGAACTATGTGAGTACATGATTGATTAAGCCTTATGAGCTATTGAAGTTTTTAGGGAGAAACTCAGAGTAGAAATAAGAGCTCTGTAGCAGAATGTTTCATGGGGGAGCCTTCTATTTAAGTAAATTTTTAATGCACTATAATGCATGATTTACATAGAGAGGGAGTGTGAATGCACAATTAATGCAGCCCTGTATCTGAATAGCCTTTTGTAGCTGTGGCTTTTTACAGCAGTATTGTAGACCTCTGTTTATTTTAGGAATTTTTCTAGAGAAATGCTTATTAAAGATGATTTGGAAAGAGGAAGAAAATTTGTATCTTGCCACTGACTTATTTTTTATTTTTGCACTTCCCGTTTTTCCCTATGTGCAAGGGTTGGCATGTTCTGTTTTAATAAAAATAGCATAATCATATTACATATTAAAGGTGTCTTTTGCATATTATGTAAACTTACATAAATTACATATTATATAAACTTTGGTTTTTAAGATACTGTTTCATGAAGATAAGTTATTTGCTGGATGTCAGGTTTATTTTCTAATTGTTTTAAATGTAAATAACTTACTATAGCTCAGCCTTTCTGTATTTGATTTTTAGTCACACTTTATTTGTATGAAGACTTTTGTAGGCTTCTTTATAACTGATTTAAATAGAAAATAAAAATACTGTACTTGCCTGTTTTTGTTTAAGACCACAGAAAAATCCTTGCAGACAGCTTCAAATAACATACTGTTTCTTTTCAGGTAATAGTTATGAGTGCTACTCTAGATGCAGGAAAATTCCAGATTTACTTTGATAACTGTCCTCTCCTAACTATTCCTGGGCGTACACATCCTGTTGAGATCTTTTATACTCCTGAACCAGAGAGAGATTATCTTGAAGCAGCAATTCGAACAGTGATCCAAATTCATATGTGTGAAGAGGAGGAGGGAGACCTTCTACTTTTTCTGACTGGTCAAGAGGTATCATCATTACTTGATACATTATTTAACCTTTGTCATGATCTACTATGGAACAACTTTAAACTTAAAGAACTTAGCACATATTAACCATGTATTTCTTATCCCAGAATTTAAAGCTTTTCTTCAGCTAGATTGTGCAGTGTGGTGGTTAGGTGCAGCAATCCCCCACTGCAGTTGAAAATCCACCTGTAACTCCTGACTCCCCAGAAACTTCACTAATAGCCTACTGGTGACCAGAATCCTTACTGATAACATTAAACAGTTGATCAACACATTTTGTATGTTATATATATTATATACTATATTTTTAAAGTAAGCTGGAGGAAAAAAAAGGTCTTCAAATTGTCACAAATGCCCTCCAATTTTCCAATGTATTTATTGAAAAAATATCTGTGTAAAAGTGGTCCCACACAGTTTACACCCATTTTGTTCAAGGGTAAACTGTGTATATGGAATATATAACTGTTTTTATCTGTGTACTCTAGGAATACCTTTTAATACCATTAATGTTTGTGTTCTAGTTAATTATGCTAAGAATGTTAAATTTTTTAGAATTTCAAGATTGAATAGCAGTTATTTGGAGAGACCTGGATGGTAAGTGGTGTGTGGTAATTTGCAGTTTTTCTCAGGCATAACTGAATCACAGCTGCTCTGAAATACAGTTATTGAAGCTTATTTAGCTTGTAAGTGAACTTGGGTAACCTGGTGTCCATCCACCATCAAAATGAATGTGTTTTATTATGTTCTTTCAAATGCTCACGGAGGATTGGAAGGAATAACTGAAATTTCTTAGAATTTACCTTATTTTAAGATAGAGATTTTATTCTCAGCCGCAGCATTTTCTGAACTTGTTCCCAGCACTGTGTTTATAGGTGTACTGTGAAATTCTTGAGTGGCTTGAAGTTCAGGAAAAGCTATCTGGATAAAACAGTTTTAGAAAGGCTTTTACTAGAGATCTTCTTAGAGGTTATCATTTGTTCTAACAGGCTTTGTGAATTTTCTACAATGTTCTTCTCAAACTAAGACATGTTTGCAGATCACTTAGAAAACATGCAGATTTTGATTAAATAGGTAAAGTGGGACTTGAGATTTCTGTATATACCTAACAAGATTCCAAGTACTTCTGAAGCTTTCCAAAGTTGAGTAGCAAGGTTCTAGAGCTTTGATGTCCCATTAGAACTATTTTTTTCAGTGCAGGAAATGTTCTGTGTTTGTGCTGTTCAGTATTGTAGCCACTAAATAATACAATGGCTTTTGAGTATGAAAGGCGGCTAGTGAGGAAAGGGGCTAAATTCCAATTTTACAGAATTTTAATTAATTTAAATTTAAATTGCTACATGTGCTGGACCTCCTGTTTTAGCCATTAATTAAGAATTGTTTTTACATTTTTAAAGGATTATAAGTAAAAACAAAGAATATTCAATGGAGTTGGTATATGGATGCAAAGCCTAAAATATTTGGCCTTTACAGTAAATGATCTGACCTCTACTCCAGACGTTTTTTCTTAGGTGTGGTGGATTGCCTAAGTGTATGGGAGGAGAATTTGTTAAAACAAAGTCGATACTTTGGGCCTTTTCCATACCTTCTGAAACAGGTGAAATTTGAGGGAAAATACAGGAATGTTCATCTTCAGCAAGCTCAGGCCATTTTTATATTTCCTTATGTTTAAAGGTCACTGTTGCAGAGGAATGATTTAGCCACTATAATGCCTGTGGTACCTCAATGACACAACTCTAAACAGTATTACGGAAAATTGCCTTAGTTCTCTCAGATATTAAAATCAGAAATCTGCTGTGTGACTGCCTGCCTGCACTAGAATGTGAACCATCTTTCTTGTACTCAGTTTCTACAGGGATGCTTGGTATATAATATTTGAGCAAATGCTGTTGTGTTAAGGCTATAAATATTGAGTAATTTTTTTTAATCCTCACATTTCTTCAGTATTGTCCATATGATTTATGATTTATGCCCACTGGCCATGGTTTCCTTTCTGTAGAGCAGGGTTTTTCAACCTCAGCACTATTATGTTGTAGGCCTGCTAATTCTTCATTATGGGGTGTCCTGTGCACTGTAGCATCTCTGCCTTTGCCCATCAGATGCAGTAACCCTTCGTCTTCCTCCAGTTGTGACAACCAAGTATGTTTGCTAAGGGGATGCAAAATTGTTCCCAGTGGAGAATCTTATTTGTTTGTTGGGGCAATACAGTGTGTTATAAATTCAGGTTTATATATAAATCTCTTTTGGTACTAGTCTTTTTCTGTATTTTGAATGGAAGAATTTTTATGTATTTTGTAAGCAAATGCTCTTTTGATGGTCTGTGAAACAGTAAGTATATTGTAATGCAGTGTTGAGACGATCAAGGTATTCATTTTGTCCTTCTGTGTCTGTGTTCTAAGTTCTTACTTAGTACTCCGAAATGCATAGTGTATTGTCTTAGGCAGCTATTTAAAATTGTTATGTTCAGATAACCAAGCATTTTAGAATTCTCAGAGCTATCAGATGTCCTCCTGTGAGGACCTAAAAAGGCTTTTCTTTGCGTTAACTTTGTGTAATTGTTATTTTAGCAACTATCCCATAGTTGGGGAGAGGAAGTAAGCCCCGTGGTTTTCAGATTTGTTCTGGGGTATGTGTTTTTCAATAAAATGTTGCTATAATTATGAAACAGGGTTTTAATATACCCTGTTAAATTTTTAACTTCCCTTTAGGTGATGAGTCTTGAATTTGAAGACCTTTGTGGAGAAGGTAGTAGAGAGTACATAATCTATTTTATTTTACTGATTGTTCAGTAGAGCTGATTTAAAAATATCTAAAATAATTACTATTCCTCATGTCTGTGAACATTTTGTTCTTTTTACTTGGTAAGTTAAGTGGTAGATTCTGGAAATTCAGTATTCTTGTCTTCATAAATTTGAGTAGAGTCCATACGGAAATTTAGGTTTTTCATGAAATTTTAAAATGAATTTTGAGGCCATATTACCATTTTAACCACTTAAACTATAGTGCTTCTGTAGTCATCTTGAGTTAATTTGGGAGTCGGAGAGACTACTTTTAATTTGTGAAAGGTTAGGGAAGATTTGAGTTATAGAATGTTTTCTGTTATACATAAAATCTGGACCTGTGATTATAATTGTCACCTAGTGGAAGTCCTTAGGGGAGTTACACTAATGAATTAGATAAGAATGATTTTAATTGAAATACCACACTTGTTTGTAAAACGGATACTTTAAGATGTTGAACCCCTTCATTCTTTAAGCAACACATTCTCTTTGTTTTTGATTTTGCTCGATAAAATGTCTTTCCACATGTAGTGAGTTCAGCCTCTTTAAATTAGTTGGGTCCAAATTAATTTACTAACATATATTAATATTTTTGGAACTGAGATCTTTCCTTATATCAGAAACTCCTGAAGTTCTATCTCAGTGCTTAGTATTGCTCATGACTGAGCAGATGGTAGCTTTATGCTGATGAATGTCCGTGAGCTTTGTGATCCTCCATATTGAGAGCGTTGAAGTTTGGTAAACTTGAGGGGAGAATTTTGTTGCAGAGTTTCATAACTTAATGATTAGAATCTCGTTTATATAAAAACATAAAGTGGTGTGGGATTTTTTCATCTCTCCTCTTGAGAAATGTCTTTTTATCCCGTGCAGTAGTGATTTTACTTTAGCTTCATACATGCTTAGTAGATTGGATGGTCTAGTTTCAAGTTGGAATTACCTTCTTGTCAGAATTCTAGAATCTGGAAATGAATGTTAATTTGCTGTACATGAAATCCAGATTTTTAAAGATTTCTGACCATTTTGTTTTCTGGTCAGATATATGGTTAAATTAACAAAATGGAAAATATTCTGAATACTGGTGTTAGTTTTCTTTTTTTTTTTTAATTTTAGTTTAGAAAAATCTAACTTTGGGTTTATATTCAAATCTTTTTTGGAAGGAAGACCTAATTTTGTATTTGCATGCCAGCAGGGGGCATTCTAATCTAGATACTGCATTTGAAAGCAATTTTTTTCCTAAAAATATTGTCTCCTTTGTTATATTTTTTCTTTCAATGAATAGCATTTTTTCGTTTTCTTTATGAAACTTTAGATTTCAAAATAAACTATGAACATTAAATCCTTAATAGTAATTTTCTGTGTCACAACTTCCAACACTATATCTGTTACCTAAGAAAACATTGAAGTAGATGAAAAAAATTTGTAAGTATCCAGAATGTATTCTTTAACATGGGAACAAAATTGCACATGGTTTTAAAATAATTTAAAGGAAAATCATTAAAGTTTGATTGAAAAATACAGAATAAATTTATCTGATAATTTTTCTCTTTTTTAAAAAATTATTCTGTCTTTTGAATGAAAAGATTGTTGATAAGGATAGTGTCTGATTTAACCTACTGAGTTTAACTGAATGAATGCTTCAGTAAAATTTAAAATATGTCCCCTTCTTCATTTTTGAGTAAGTCCCTTTGTCACCTGCTAAAGCCTCCACCTACGCCTCTCTCTCTGTCTCACACACTCTCACTATTCATTGTGTATCTTCTCTTTAAACCTGGATTTGAATGCAAATGCACTGGAATAATTTTATGTGGTAGGGAAATGTTTGAAGATGCTCTGAGATATTTGGGTTAGCCTAGTTCTTAATATCTGTGTTGATACTGTAAAGGTGTTCTCATTAGGCACAATGAAGCAAATCTTCCATGTAATTGCATTAGTGATACGTGACATTAAAGCCTAATTGGCTTATTTAAAATATCTAGCACATCAATTTCTATCAGGTTGTGGAAATTGAAAAGGTTATAAGTATAGTTAAATATTCCTGGGTGAGAAATTTCAATTTTAGTACAACTTGTTGAGAATTAATTAGGACATCCAATTCTAAGAAAAAGGGTGTTGAATGCCAGTAAGGCATTTGTGTGTTTCTTTGACTATAGAAATTAAAGTTTCTTGGATTTTATTTGAAATCCCAATGAAATTTGCTGTTAATTTTGATTAATAAATTGAAAACAAGCCATACAGAACTAGGATTATGATAGTACTTAAAATGTTTCAATGTTTATTCATTTTGTTTTCAGACTCAAACTTTTATTTTGTAGGAAATTGATGAAGCCTGTAAGAGAATAAAGCGGGAAGTTGATGATTTGGGCCCTGAAGTTGGTGACATTAAAATCATTCCATTATACTCTACACTCCCACCGCAGCAACAGCAGCGCATTTTTGAGCCTCCACCTCCAAAAAAACAGAATGGAGCAATTGGGAGAAAGGTAGCATAGAACTGTTCTCTTTAAACGTTTCATTAATACTGAAAGAATTGTCTGTGAGATAATCAAACTGTTCTCTTTAAACGTTTCATTAATACTGAAAGAATTGTCTGTGAGATAATCAAACTATCTTGAACTATGAAGTTACGGGTGATTGTGATCTGGATTGCACACTACAAAATAATCTAGTAAATAGAAAAATGTATTAATGTGGAGTTTTGTATATCTTTTGATAATAGAGTAAAAAAAGGTTCTGCTTACACGCCTGTCCCCACTGCAAGTCCCTCCTTAGCAAACAAAGGTTAGTTAGTGTGGATTAAGAAAAGAGGAGATACCAAGTGCTGTTTTCTTCTCATTAAATACCTTGGATAAATACTTTTTTCTTTTTCTTTTTTTTTTAAATAATTTATTTTGGTATCATTAATCTACAATTACATGTGCAATATTATGGTTATTAAACTACCCCCTTCATCATGTCCCCCCCACCAACCCCATACAGTCACTGTCCATCAGCGTAGTGAGATGCTATAGAATCACTACTTGGCTTCTCTGAGTTGGACAGCCCTCCCCATGCCCCCCCAAACATTACATCTGCTAATCGTAATGCCCCTTTTCCCCTCTTACCCCTCCCTTCCCACCCATCTTCCCCAGTCCCTTTCCCTTTGGTAAAACTATTAGTCCGTTCTTGGGTTCTGTGAGTCTGCTGCTGTTTTGTTAATTCAGTTTTTTCTTTGTTCTTATACTCCACATATGAGTGAAATCATTTGATACTTGTCTTTTTCGGCTTGGCTTATTTCACTGAGCATAATACCCTCTAGCTCCATCCATGTTGTTGCAAATGGTAGGATTCGTTTTCTTCTTATGGCTGAATAATATTCCATTATGACATCTTCTTTATCCATTCATCTGATGGACACTTAGGTTGCTTCCATTTCTTAGCTTTTGTAAATAGTGCTGCGATAAACATAGGGGTGCATATGTCTTTTTCAAATTGGGCTGCTGCATTCTTAGGGTAAATTCCTAGGAGTGGAATTCCTGGGTCAAATGGTATTTCTATTTTGAGTTTTTTGAGGAACCTCCATACTGCTTTCCACAATTGTTGAACTAATTTGCAGTCCCACCAGCAGTGTAGGAGGGTTCCCTTTTCTCCACATCCTCGCCAACATTTGTTGTTATTTGTGTTTTGGATGTTGGCCATCCTCACTGGTGTGAGGTGATATCTCATTGTGATTTTAATCTGCATTTCTCTGATGATTAGCGATGTGGAGCATCTTTTCATGTGCCTGTTGGCCATCTGAATTTCTTCTTTAGAGAAGTGTCTATTCTGAATATGTTCTCCCATACTGTAGGATGTCTTTTTGTTCTACTGATGGTGTCCTTTGCTGTACAGAAGCTTTTCAGCTTGATATAGGCCCACTTGTTCATTTTTGCTTTTGTTTCCCTTGCCCGGGGAGATATGTTCATGAAGAAGTCGCTCATGTTTATGCTAAGAGATTTTGCCTATGTTTTTTCTAAGAGTTTTATGGTTTCATGACTTACATTCAGGTCTTTGATCCACCTTGAGTTTACCTTTGTGTATGGTGCTAGACAGTAGTCCAGTTTCATTCTCTTACATGTAGCTGTCCAGTTTTTCCAACACCAGCTGCTGAAGAGGCTGTCATCTCCCCATTGTATATCCAAGGCTCCTTTATCAAATATTAATTGACTGTATATGTTTGGGTTAATGTTTGGATTTTCTATGCTGTCCCACTGGTCTGTGGGTCTGTTTTTGTGCCAATACCAAATTGTCTTGATTACTGTGGCTTTGTAGTAGAGCTTGAAGTCGGGGAGCGTAATTCCCCCTGTTTTATTCCTCCTTCTCAGGATTGATTTGGCTATTTGGGGTCTTTTGTGGTTCCATATGAATTTTAGAATTATTTGTTCCAGTTCATTGAAGAAAGCTGTTGGTAGTTTGATAGGGATTGCGTTGAATCTGTTGATTGCTTTACGTAGTATAGCCGTTTTGACAATATTGATTCTTCCTAGCCAAGAGCATGGGATGCATTTCCATTTGTTAGTGTCCTCTTTAATTTCTCTTAGGAGTGTCTTGTAGTTTTCAGAGTACAGGTCTTTCACTTCCTTCGTTAGGTTTATTCCTAGGTATTTTATTCTTTTTGATGCAATTGTGAATGGAATTGTTTTTCTGATTTCTCTTTCTGTTAGTGCATAGTTAGTGTATAGGAAAGCGACAGATTTCTGTGTGTTAATTTTGTATCCTGCAACTTGGCTGAATTCAGATATTAGTTATAGTAGTTTTGGAGTGGAGTCTTTAGGGTTTTTTATGTACAGTGTCATGTCATCTGCAAATAGTGACAATTTGACTTCTTCTTTACCAATCTGGATGCCTTGTATGTCTTTGTTTTGTCTGATTGCCGTGGCTAGGACCTCCAGTACTATGTTGAATAACAGTGGAGAGAGTGGGCATCCCTGTCTTGTTCCCGATCTTAGATGAAAAGCTTTCAGCTTCTTGCCGTTAAGTATGATGTTAGCTGTGGGTTTGTCATATATGGCCTTTATGATGTTGAGGTACTTGCCCTCTATACCCATTTTGTTGAGAGTCTTAATCATGAATGGATGCTGAATTTTGTCAAATGCTTTTTCAGCATCTATGGAGATGATCATGTGGTTTTTGTTCTTCTTTTTGTTGATGTGGTGGATAATGTTGATGGATTTTCGAATGTTGTACCATCCTTGCATCCCTGGGATGAATCCCACTTGATCATGGTGTATGATCCTCTTGATGTATTTTTGAATTTGGTTTGCTAATATTTTGTTGAGTATTTTTGCATCTACGTTCATCAGGGATATTGGTCTGTAATTTTCTTTTTTGGTGAGGTCTTTGCCCGGTTTTGGTATTAGAGTGATGCTGGCTTTATAGAATGAGTTTGGAAGTATTCCCTCCTCTTCTATTTTTTGAAAAACTTTAAGGAGAATGGGTGTTATTTCTTCTCTATATGTGTGGTAGAATTCAGAGGTGAATCCATCTGGTCCGGGGGTTTTGTTCTTGGGTAGTTTTTTCATTACCGATTCAATTTTGTTGCTGGTGATTGGTCTGTTTAGTTTTTCTGTTTCTTGCTTGGTCAGTCTTGGAAGGTTGTATTTTTCTAAGAAGTTGTCCATTTCTTCTAGGTTTTCCAGCTTGTTAGCATATAGATTCTCATAATATTCTCTTATAATTCTTTGTATTTCTGTGAGTCCGTCATTATTTTTCCTTTCTCATTTCTGATTCTATTTGTGTGTGTAGATTCTCTTTTTCTCTTAATGAGTCTGACTAGGGGTTTATCTATTTTGTTTATTTTTTCAAAGAACCAGCTCTTGGTTTTATTGATTTTTTTCTATTGTTTTATTCTTCTCAATTTTCTTTATTTCTTCTCTGATCTTTATTATGCCCCTCCTTCTGGTGACTTTGGGCCTCATTTGTTCTTCTTTTTCCAATTTCAGTAATTGTGTCTTTAGACTATTCATTTGGATATTTCTTCCTTCTTTAAATAGGCTTGGATTGCAATATACTTTCCTCTTAGAACTGCCTTTGCTGTGTCCCACAGAAGTTGTGGCTTTGTGTTGTTGTTGTAATTAGTCTCCATATATTCTTTGATTTCTGTTTTGATTTGGTCATTAACCCATTGATTAATTAGGAGAATGTTGTTAAGTCTCCATGTATTTGTGAGCCTTTTGATTTCTCTCAAATTTATTTGTAGTTTTATACCTTTGTGATCTGAGAAGTTGGTTCGTAGGATTTCAATATTTTTGAATTTACTGAGGTTCTTTTTGTGGCCTAGCATGTCATCTATTCTGGAAAGTGTTCCATGTGCACTTGAGAAGAATGTATCCTGCAGCTTTTGGGTGCAGAGTTCTGTAGATGTCTGTTAGGTCCATCTGTTCTAGTGTGTTGTTCAGTGCCTCTGTCTTTACTTATTCTCTGTCAGGTGGATCTGTCCTTTGGAGTGAGTGGTGTGTTGAAGTCTCCTAAATTGAATGCATTGCTGTCTTTTTCCTCCTTTAATTCTGTTAGTATTTGTTTCACATATGCTGGCGCTCCTGTGTTGGGTGCATATGTATTTATAATCTTCCTGTTGGACTGACCCCTTTATCATTATTTAGTGTCCTTCTTTATCTCTTGCTACTTTCTTCGTTTTAAAGTCTATTTTGTCTGACACAATTGCTGCCATACCTGCTTTTTTCTTTTTGTTGTTTGCATGAAATATCTTTTTCCATTCCTTCACTTTTAGTCTGTGTATATCTTTGCGTTTGAGGTGAGTCTCTTGTAAGCAGCATATAGATGGGTCTTGCTTTTTTATCCATTCTATTACTGTGTGTCTTTTGATTGGGGCATTCAGTCCATTTATATTTAGGGTGATTATTGACAGATATGTACTTATTGCCATTGCTGGCTTTAGATTCGTGGTTACCAAAGGTTCAAGGGTTGCTTCTTTACTATCTAACAATCTAACTTAACTTTCTTGTTAAGTTATTGTAAACATCGTCTGCTGTTTCTTTATTTCTCTCCCTTTTTATTCTTCCTCCTCCATTCTTTATATACTAGGTGTTTTATTCTTTGGCTTTAGTTAGTATTTGGATGGTCTGCTTTCTTTGCTATGATTTTATTTTCTCTGGTGACATCTTTTTAGCCTTAGGGGTGCTTCCCTCTGGAGCAGTCCTTTTAAGATATCCTGTAGTGGTGGTTTATGAGAGGCAAACTCTCTCAACTTTCGCTTACCTGGAAATTGTTTAATCCCTCCGTCATATTTAAATGATAATCGTGCTGGATACAATATTCTTGATTCGAGGCACTTCTGTTTCATAACGTTAAATATATCATGCCATTCTCTTCTGGCTTGTAAGGTTTCTGTTGAGAAGTCTGATGATAGACTGATGGGTTTTCCTTTGTAGGTGATTTTTTTTCAGTCTAGCTACCTTTAATACTCTGTCTTTATCTTTGATCTTTGCCATCATAATTATTATGTGTCTTGGTGTTGTCTTCCTTGGGTCCCTTGTGTTGGGAGATCTGTGGGCTTCCATGGACTGCGAGACTATTTTCTTCCCCAGCAAGGGAAAGTTTTCAGCAATTATTTCTTCAAAGACACTTTCTATCCCTTTTTCTCTCTCTTCTTCCTCTGGTACTCCTATAATGCGAATATTTTTCCGTTTGGATTGGTCACGCAGTTCTCTTAATATTCTTTCATTCCTAGAAATCCTTTTATCTCTCTCTGCCTCAGCCTCTCAATATTCCTGTTCTCTGATTTCTATTCCATTAACAATCTCTTGCCTCTCATCCAGTCTGCTGTTAAGCGTTGATCGCTTGTCTTGTTTCTGCATTGTCTTTCCTCACTTCCCTGACTTCCTCCCTCAGCTCTTGCACATTTCTCTGTACATCCGTCAGCATGGTTATGACTTTTATTCTGAATTCTTTTGCAGGAAGACTGTGCATTTCCGTCCCTTCAGGCTCCCTCTCTGGGGTTGTCTGGTTGATGTTCGGCTGGACCATATTCCTCTGTCTTTTCATGGCTGTAGAAGTGGTCACTTGTGGTTGCCACGTATGTCAGCTGGGCTCTTTTAAGTCTTTAAAAAGAGAAGAAAAAGAAAGAAAGAATAGAAAAAAGAAAAAACAAAACAAAACAAAAAAAAACACACAGCGGGAGTAGATTCACTGAGGATGCTGTAGGTGGCGCTGTTGCCCCACTATTCCTCAGCCGTGGCCGTGCCGCTCCGCAGGGCCCTTTATTTCTCTCGCCGGGGTGGGAACGAATGGGAGGCTGTTGATCTCATTGAGAAGTCTAAGTGCAGCCACGCTTTCCCAGTCGCCAGCTAAGGGGTCCGAAACCCCCCAGGACTCCCAGCCTGCTGGGCTGAGTGTGCCGGGGCTATCCAGCTCCTCCGCCGGGCTCCTGTCTCTATAAGACCGCTGAAGAAAGCGCGTGCTTTTTTTTTTTTCCTTCCCTGGAGCCGGCTTCAAGCACCCTGGCACTTTCCCTGCTCAGATCCTGCCCCTCTGTCTCTGCAATCTCCGCTACACCATGCTGTGTGTGTCAGCATCGCTGTGCAGATCCCCGGGGCTGGCTACTTCGCGGGGTGCACTTCCACTCCCTCCCGGCTCTGAATCCTCTCCTCCTGCCAGTGCGCTGGGGTGGGTGAGTGCTCGGGTCCCGCTGGGTCACTGCTCCGTATCTTATCCGCCTCTTGGGGTGCCGAGTCCTTTCGGTTGTAGCTGCATGCTGTGTGCTTTCCTGTGTATTCTGATCTCTGTTTTAGGAATAGTTGTATTTGCTGTATTTTCGTAGATAAATGTAGTGTTGGGAGGAGATTTCTGCCGCCCTGCTCATGTCACCATCTTCCCGGAAGTAGCTTGCCTGTTATTTTTTTATCATCATACTGTCTCTAGAACATGTTAAAATACTTGTGTCTGTTTTATGTGTGGTCTCACGTTTGGGGAGAACTTGAAATTTTAAATGATACTTTTTACAATTTTAGAGTTGATTTATTGACTAAAAGGTATGGTACTGTGGAGTTTTTAGCTTGATTTCCTATCAATGTATATGTATAAAGTAACTTTCTTAAATATTTCTATGGTAAAGAGGAGTTAATACATCCTTCAGGCAAATGATTTACTGATTTTTCTTGAAGCCATGTGCAGTTCGTATATCTGCACTTGCTTTAATTTTAAAATGATGTTCTTATTTACCATTGAGTGAAATCGGCATATAGTAACATTTGCCATATTTCTCTTTTACAATTCTCTTCATTCCATTTTGAGTTACTTTGAGAAGTATGGGTTAAAAGTTACTAAAACAGTTCACATCTGAGCTCCTCTTTGCTCTATTAATTATTAGTGTATTGGAAATTAAGTTCAGTGTGATTCCAATCCAATACATGATATGTTTTGCAGGATCTATAACTTCAAGTCCATAGTGTAGAATTCTTTTTGAATTACTGCTTTTTGTGCTCTTGTAAATCCTGAGGATATTGAGAAGTTTCAGCAATTGGGTGTTTGTGTTGTGATGGCTGTAGATGATGAAAGCATTGGAGTCCTCAGGTTGGGCTTACCTTGGGATCCCATCCTAGACTTTTAATTCAGAATCGTAACAGGGCCACAATCCTACTTGATCATCCTTTGATGGTGTTTAATTTAGGTGAAGCTACAGGACATCTTGCTGAGAAATCATATTGTCTCTTGGCATGAGTTAACTTCATCTTAGAGGTTGAGAAGAGCACTGTCATAGCTTTCCTGGATGATCCCAGGGGGAGGGAGGGAGGACTTCCTTGGCAGTTGGTACAGTATTCTCCTTAGTGGGAAAGACACTTGGAAGCCTAGCACGTTTAAGAGAAAATGAAAGCTTTTATAGAAGGCTAGTTCATAGAGGAAGATTCAAACATCTGATCATAAATTTTTGATGCTGGGCAGGGAAGCTGCCTGGAGGAAGGAAAGAGTGCACTGGCTCGGCACTGATTAGCAGGCAAAAATGAGCAGGGGACCATCAGACCTCAGAGCCTGGTTGGCCCATTTAGAGGAGAAGAAAGGATTCGTGGCCTTGTGAAGAAGGAGGAAGAGTATGAATTAAGATGCACACAGGTTATATAAGGAAAAGTGGATGGGTCCTGGAACAGGAAGAACTAGTATTCAGTTGCTGTTTTCCTCTACTCTTAACAAAAATGCTACAACTTTGATAAAACCCTGTTTTTATTATAAAGGACTAGAGACCAAGGCTTGATTCTTTTGTCATGAATTCATTAATTCAACATTACTGTGCTAGTTATCAGAATGGAGCTTTTGTTGAGAAGTGCTGTCACTGATTGATATTCACAACTTAAAATAACATAGGAGCATTTAGGGATTTACTGTCTCCTTCCAATTGTGTAAAGCAAAATATGATTTGATTCATTTATTAAATTATTTAGTTCATTCTAATACAGAGATAATAGCTAGCATAGAGTAGAATGTAATAAGTATTAAAAGTTTGGAACAAAGAGAATGTTTAATACGATTTTTTAAATTCCACCAAAATAATTTTGTTCTGTATTACTTTCTATTTGGGCACCTTTTGTAAAGTAGTGTCTTGTTGTCTTACTCTTCATTTTATTTATTTATGCAAAATAGAGTTTATAATATGGTTGTGGTAAAACTTAACAAAATACCTTTTTAGTATTAAAGTTTTCAAATGTGGGCTATATTTAAGGTAGGTTTTTATGGGCATTGAGGACTTAACCAGAATTCCTTTTATAAATAGTTACTGAATTCCTTTCATTTGGGCTTCTAACATAGCACTAATGCTGAACTATTTCAAGTTTTTAGTGATCAATAAACGTTGAGAATACAGTACATATATTTATGTGAGGGCAGATACTTCTATCTGTTTTGATCGTGCTTGACATTTATTCATATATTTGAATAAAGCTGTAATCGTTTTGTTTAAGCATTAAAGTTTACTCACCAATAAATCACTGCTGTGCATCTTTTGACTAAGACTTAAAATAGCTGCTTTATAGATTTGGTGTTACTAAAATCCAGCAACTATTCTTTGATTTTGTTTAGTTTTCATTACTATTGTCCATACAAATAGCTGGTTTTCCTGTAGCTTATTTAGTTTACTAATTACCATGGTATAGAGCATACACTGCTCAATAAAAAAAAGACATGGCCCTTGTGGAGATCGTTCTGTAGTTTTAACTTAATGCTCCACTATCTGAAGATATACTTAATTGTGGTGCCGCTGGGATGTTTACACACAAATAAGTTGATGTCCTTACTGAATTGGCATATTCCCCCAGAATTCCCTGGGGACCAAAAATCCAAACTAGTTTAACCTAAATGTATTAATGTATTACTGTGTCCAAATAGGAGCAACTCAGGTACTGAATTCTACTTTGAAGTGGGATTATTGCAGTAAATCAAAGTAGTTTCCATTAGAGGGCAGATTGTTGAAGAGGGAGGGGGTAACTCTAGATGACAGTTTTTACTCTTAACACACTTAATACAAAAAGATTAAGTTGGCAGTAATGATGAACTTTTTACCATAGGATATATTTTCTATTTGGGGTTATTTACCTGAAGTAATTATTTGTCAGTGATGTTTGAACACTTACTGCCAAGTTACAGCCTAGAAAGCTTGGACCATTTATGTATATTTCCATTGGTCATATGTAAGTCCCTTGCCACATTCAGGATTACTTTGTGTTGTGACCAGTTCCTAATGAGATCATTTGTCACTTAAATCTAGAACAAACTTAGGGCCTTTGTCACCCCACTGTTGTGGTACCAAGGCAGCTAACTTGTCACCTCATTTATTTGTCTGTTCTTTTGCATTATGTATGTGTGTATGTTTTCTTCACTCTTAGCTTTCTTAGCCTTTCTTTTCTGCAGCTCTAGTGGTAAAGTCGGTAGAAGTAGTTTCCTCAGAGTCATTC
>JAVSCE010011497.1:0-67909 GCA_032199065.1 Smutsia gigantea
CAGGCACACTGGCCTTTTGTCAGACGCCTTCCTGCCTCAGGAGGCAGAAATAAGTTTATTTCTCAGGCCTCAACTCAAGGCTCACCTCCTGAAGGAAACCTTCCCTGACATCAGACTAGATCAGGTACCCCAGTTTTATGCTCTCATAGCTCTCTGCACTTCTCTTCCATGCCACATTTTGCAAATGATTTCTACATTTGTTTTGTGCTTAGCTGCTCAGTGTGTCCTCCTTACCCCAGCCAGACCGTAAACCCCACAAGGGCAGGGTGCTCTCTCTTGCACCCCTAGATCTAGCTGTGTGACTGACAGATGTGTCAGAGGGTTAGTTTTCACTGCTGCTGCATGAGGTGACTCCATAATGAGGAGGCAGAGCAGGAATGGAACGTGGGCACAGGCTCCCGCCACTTTTCCTGTGGGTGTATTTGCGTGTGAAAGTCCAAGGGGATAGCTGCATGGGTGTTAGAACACTGGGTGGAAGGTGGAAGACTGCAGGGGGAAAAGGATGAACTCTGGAGACAGCAGAACTGACCTTGGGCAGTTACTTCAGCTCCGAGTCTACATGTTTATAAAATGGGGCTAATGTCCACTTTCCGAGGACATCATGGAAATGAAGTCACTTCACAGGTGCACAGCAGCAGGTGTGTGACAGGCACCTGTCAGGAAGGGCGGCTCCTTCTGCCCTGCCCCCCACCTGTTGGCCTGGTTTCCGGAGCAAAGGCTCCCGGCTGGAGTGGCTCTGGGCTCAGAGGCACCAAGGTGGCCATGGTGGATATTTGGGTGGGTCAGTGGGGGTGCAGATGGGGGTGCAGATAGGCCATGTGCACTTCTGTCCATCACTCACCTTCAGAATCTTGATCTGGGTGGGGTCGGTGGACCTGATGTAGAAGCTCTTCAGGTAGGGCTCAAACATACCCTGGCAAAAGAGAGGCAGCCCCAGGGAGGTCCACCTTAGCAGTGACCTGCCTCTCTTCCAAGCCACCCACCACCACCCAGTACCCCTCCTGTCCTCACTGCCTCCACTCCTTGGTTCTCCCCCACTCCTTCCCAGATCTGACGGGCTCTTTCTCCACCGGCCTTTCCTCCCTCAGTGGCCCTCAGAACCTAGGCCCTGGTCCTCCACCTGCATTTGGGGTCTCCCCTCACCACACTCTGCACAGCCAAGGCATTACCCCACCCGGCTTTCCCCAGAGCCCGCACAAACCACCCCCGCCTGCGACGTCAGGCCTGAGTCACTGGCTCACCCGGCGCTTGATGGACATGGTGGCCACGTTCTGGAGCACCACGTACTGCACCTCACTGCGGAAAGGACAGGTCAGAGGTACCTGGGCCCCTCGGCTGGGACAAGGACGAGGTGGGGGGAGATGGGCCAAACAGGAGGAGAGGCCCCGTGTGGGAAGGGCCACACTGGGAGGAGGGGAGGCAGGGCTGAGTCGGTGCGGGGCCAGGAGGACCGGCTGGGAGGCAGGATGCGCGCTGCATCTGCGAGAGGCGCGGCTGGAGCAGGTGGGGCGGGGCGGGGCGGGCGCACCTGTGGCTCCGCAGCAGGCGCACCAGCGCCTTGGCGATGACGCCCACCTCGGCCTTGGGCGCCAGGTGGAAGTAGAGCTGCGCCACCGCCATGACCACCGCGGCGCTGCGGCTCTGCAGCAGCGGCTTGGTGTTGCGCAGCAGCAGCCGGTGGTCGGGGTCCATGACGTAGGGCTTTCGGGCCGGCAGCGCTGCGGAGGACGCCTCCTCCGACCCCGGGCCCTTGGCCTCGTCCTCCTCCGAGCCGTAGAAGGCTTTCTCGGGGTTCTCCTCCAGCAGAGATTCCTGGAAGGGGCGACGGGGGGCAGTGGGCGCCTCCGGCCCGCGGCGCCGGGAGGGCAGGGCCGCCCGCGCCGGCCACTCACGTTCTGGGTGGGGCTGAGGAACTGCGTGCGCGCGTAGCGCGTGAGCATGCTGATGATGACCACCTGGCCCCACTCCTCCACGTCGATGAGCAGGTTGCAGAGCTTCCGGTAGTTCTTGTGAATCAGGTCGATGCGCTCCGGGCACACCTCCTCGAAGGCCATCACCACGCTGCCCGCCACCAGCTGGGGAAGGAGAGGCCAGCGGGTGGCTGGGAGGGCGGAGGAGCCACACACACACACACACCCCCCATCCCTCTGTGCCCACAGCCGCACCGTGGTCTTGTCTGCCAGGAGCTTCTCAATGACCTCTATCAGCTGGTCCTTCTGGTCCGAATCCAGACTGAAGGAGAGACCGTTGAGAGCGCTTTGCACCCCATCCCTGCCTCTTCAGCCTTCCCACCACCTGGCCAAGCCGTGCCACCTCCCACACCCCAAGCCTGTTCACAAAGGCGTGGGCCGCCCAGCATGTGCATCTCTTCCATCAGGATGTTCTTAAGTTGTATCTCATAATAAACTGGTGATCTAGTAAGTAAACTGTTTTCCTGAGATGTGTGAGCCACTCTAGCAAAATAAGAAACTTGAGAAGGGGTCCGTGGGAAACTCCGATTTATAGCCAGTTGGTCAGAGGCACAGGTAACACCTCAGAACTTGTGATGGTGTCTGAAGTGGGGGCAGGTTTGTGGGACTGAGCCTCTAGCCTGTTGAATTTGACGCTGTCTTCGTGTAGATATTGTCAGAAGTTATTTAAACTGTAGGACGTCTATCTGGTGTCTCAGAATTGCTTGGTTTGGGGAAAACCCCACACATATTTGGTGACCAGTATCGAGAGTAGTGAGTATATAAAGGAAAACTAGAGTATGTTTTTCCATATACCTCTGATCCCTTTCACAATTTCTGAGCACCATTCCACTGGCTTTTGAGTATGCTTCTAAGCCTGCACCTGGGTCTCTGATTCTCTAGGAAGGCTGCTTTTGGGTTAATGGAGCCGCTTTGCTTGCACATGCAGAGACCTGCAATGCCTGTCTCATTTGTCCCCCTGCAAGCTGTGGACATTCTATCTAGTGACTGACTTATGTGGATGTATGAAAGCTTATTTCATTTGCCTCAAGTAGGGACAAATTCTGAGGTAGAATTTACAGTCAGTGTTCCCGTTAGATCATGCTAAAGTAACCCTCCACAAGATGTTGCCAGAAACTACGAATTTGTTCAGCTTCTTCCCCATTCCTGTCCTGCTTCCTGCATTCTCGTATCAAGTTCTCCTGGGAGCACTTCCTTATATTAATTGTACATACATGAATCCTCATCTCAGCATTTGCTTCTGGGAAACCCAACCCAAGACATGAAGGGTTACTAATTCCTCATTCCCCCAGTTTTTGAGAAATGGGACATCTATTAAAGTAACCCTCCAGGCTTCTCCATGTCCCTAACTTACCCCCATGGGAGGAAGAATGACATGCTGAATTGTGCATTTGGGGCTGGGAATTAGGCATATGTAGGTAGATCACATGCTCTGTGAACCCTCATGTAGTAGAGGCTGACTGAGGCTTTATGGGCAGTAAGGCAAATCCATACTTGGCATAAGGGTCAATCTCTTGTCAGAATGAACCACTGACCTTTCCAAAGGGAAGGGGTTGAATGTAATCATTTTAATGCCAAGTGACTCGTTGATATTCTCAAGGGATGGTGCCATATTGGGGACTTGGTGTTGGTGTCTGTTGCTGGAAAATTAGACATTCAACCATGGCAATATGTAGGTCAGCCTTGCTAACAGCCATGCTGTTGGGTCCATTCATGGCCTCCATTTTTTTTCTGCCACTCTGGCTGCTCCATGTCTAAACACTGGGGTGGCAAAGGACAGACTAACTGATATCAACTCGCCAGGTCATCCTTTCTCCTCAGTTCTGTGCTGTTTCTGCAGTGGCTGCTCTCCAGTGGGTGTTAACATGAAAAGTCACAAACCTTTCCTTTGTGCTCATTCCCATAAATCAACACATGTGCCTTGTCCTCAGACCTCCTTGAACCAAACCTTCCCAATTTCCCCTTCCACGCACCTGACCAAGCAAGCAAGCAAGCCATTTACTGTTGCCCATGAACCAGTATATACTATAACCTCAGGCCACTTCATCCATACAAAGTAAATAACCAAGTGTACAACCCAAAGCTCTGCCCACTGTCTTTCAGGGATATCCTTGAATGGAGTCATAGGGAAGCAGCTGCACATTTTCAGCTTGTACCCAAACACTGAGCCTACCCATCCATGAATCAAGTTTGAGTTCTTGCCTTTTATGTCAGCTGATCATAAAGGATGCTCCCCCTTCCATGTGCCTGTGTAGGTGTGAGTTGAGGGAGAGGCAACAGTGCAAGAGTGGTGGGTGACATGGGTGTCTGGACCACCTATTCCTGCAGCTTACTTGTGCCCCCTGGGCCTGCTTGAGCCCAAGCCTGCTGTGTGTACTTCTTTATCTTCTAAACAGTTTGCTGCTAGGCCTGCCCAAACTTATGACTGGGTAGTTCTGACAGAACCTAGCTCATGATAGGTAGTTCTGAGAACATGGTCATCTGATATCCCAAGGTCATATTCTCAGTCTCTACCAGGGCTCAGCAGCATGCTAGTATGTCCTTTTCAAGTGGTATATGGTTTTCTGCTTCCATATTGCATGGCCTTGCTCCAGAACCCTGAGAGTCTGCACTGTACTGCTTCCATTTGTGCTTGTTGGAGACTTCACCCAGCATATTTTTAATTAAAGTATCATTGATATACAATCTTATGAAGGTTTCACACGAACAACATTGTGGTTCCAATATTCACCCGTATTATCAAGTCCCCCCCACCACTCCACTGCAGTCACTGTCTATCAGGGTAATAAGATGCTATAGAGTCATTACTTGCCTTCTCCTTGCTGTACTGCCTTCCCATTGACCTACCTATATTGTGTGTGATAATTATAATGCCCCTTAATCCACTTCTCCCTTCCTCCCCACCCACCCTCCCAGCCCCTTCCTTTTGGTAACTGCTAGTCCCTTCTTGGGGTCTGTAAGTCTGCTGCTGTTTTGTTCCTTCACTTTTTTTTAAGGTACCATTGATATATATAATCTTATGCTCAGGTTTCACATGAGCAACATTGTGGTTAGTGCATTCCCCCCTGTTATCAAGTCCCCACCACATACCCCATTACAGTCACTGTCCATCAGCATAGTAAGATGCTATAGAGTCACTACTTGTCTTCTCTTTGCTATACTTCCTTCCCCATGCCCCCTCTATATTATGTGTGCTAATCGTAACACCCCTTAATCCCCTTCTCCCTCCCTTCTCATCCACCCTCCCCGGCAGCCTTCCCTTTGGTAACCACTAGTCCATTCTTGGGTTCTCTGAGTCTGCTGCTGTTTTGTTCCTTCAGTTTTTGCTTTGTTCTTATACTCCACAGATGAGTGAAATCATTTGGTACTTGTCTTTCTCCACCTGGCTTATTTCATTCACTGAGCATAATACCCTCTAGCTCCATTCATGTTGTTGCAAATGGAAGGTTTTTTTTCTTTTTATGGATAAATAATACTCCATTGTGTATATGTACCATATCTTCTTTATCCATTCATCTATTGATGGACACTTAGGTTGCTTCCATATCTTGGCTTTTATAAATAGTGCTGTGATAAACATAGGGGTGCATATGTCTTTTTGAATCTGGAATCTTGTTTTCTTCTGGTAAATTCACAGGAGTGGAATTGCTGGGTCAAATAGTATTTCTATTTTTAGTTTTTTGAGGAACCTCCATATTGCTTTTCACAATGGTGGAATTAATTTACATTCCCACCAGCAGTGTACGAGGGTTCCCCTTTCTGCACATCCTCACCAACATTTGTTGTTGTTTGTCTTTTGGAAGTTGGCCATCCTAACTGGTGTGAGGTGATATCTCATTGTGGTTTTGATTTGCATTTCTCTGATGATTAGCGATGTGGCCTGTTGGCCATCTGAATTTCTTCTTTGGAGAAGTGTCACAACAGGGCAATTTTTAAAAAACAGAGGATTTTTACTTTATTAAGAACTAAAAAAACCTCAAGGAAAACTGGTAGCTGACTTGTTAGGGGTGTTACTATGCCCCTAACCTGCTTGGATACCAGTTGTTCTTTTTGCTGACAGACCTGCCAAAGCTGTACGCTGATCTTAACACAAGAAGAAACTTTTTTTCATTAAAAAAAAATGTGTTTGGGTAATGGGCAAATGGACTGAAAAACGGGCTAAATTAGACCAGCCTTTAGGTATTACCTGACAGTAATACTTATGCCCCAGTTAATGTTGGGTCATCAACAAAACCATCGGAATAAAAAAAGGATTCAGTAAAAGCCCATCTTTACTTTCATTTTTAACTTAATCTTGGCTATTTGGGGGGAGATGTGTTGAATCCATTTCTTCTTCTTTTTAAAATATACAACAGATTGAGATATATTTTATATGCCATACAATTAACCAATTTCAAGTATACAATTCATGGTTTTTAGTATGTGCACAGGTGTGTGTTATAATCAAGTGGAGATGGAGAGTAAACAGTTGAGTATAGGAGTTTGGAATTTAAGGGAGAGGTTACAGCTAGATTAAATCACCTAGGGAGTGAATGTAGATAGAAAAGACAAGATGCCCAAGGTCTGAGCCCTGGAGTGCTGTAATATTTAACATATGGAAGGAGAAGGGGAATCAGCAAAAGAGACAAACAGAAACCAGTGAGATTGGAGGAAAACTATGTGGAGGTATGGAAGCCAAATGAAGAATCTATTTCAAGCAGAGCCATGGCTAGGCCATATTATTCATTTGTGAAAACAAAACTAAACAAAAGCCCTATCTCTTCCTCAAACAACAACAAAAAATCAAGTTACTATATGTCTTGCCAATGGGCCTCAGCCCTGGGCAAATTCGCTATGGCTTCAATGTGACCAAAGAAAATGACAGCAGACACACAGGGGAGAAAGCAACATGAAGATAGTGGCACAGATTGGAGTGGTGTGGCTACAGGCCAAGGAAAGCTGGCAGCCACCAGAAGCTGGAAGAGGCAAGGAAGGGCTTCTCCCCCAGAATCTTTGAAGAGAGCATGGCCCTATTTGATTTCAGATTTCTGGCCCTCAGGACTGTGAGAGAATAAATTTCTGTTGTTTTAAGTCACTGAGTTTGTGGTAGCCATAAGAAACTAATACAGCCATGATATTCTTTATTTTAAATCTTTCTCTTAAATATGATAATTTATACAATAAAGAAAAGTTGAATTTGAAATTAATCATATATGGGTTCACCATAGATACACAGTTAAAATGAATTGTCTTTTTTCTTTTTCTAGTGTTTCTACATTGGAGAGGTTGGTGTCAATTTTAAGAGACCCTATAATTTGTTTAACATTGTTAATATATTTTCCTTAAACACCATTGTTCAGTTTTTGTCAAATAATTTCTAACTTCCTTCAATGCTTTTAAGGGCACCTGAACTTGGATGACCAATAGGCTTTTCAATTGTGATGACATGCCAAAAACTGAATTCTTGGTACTCCCAAATTCACTTTTCCTCAAGGAACTGAATAAACTGGGTGTTGAATTGATCAACTACATAAGTATTGAAATCACTAATCTAAAAACTTTAGAATTTTTAAACTTAGAGTCCCTGATTTGTAAAAATATGAAAAATTTCATAATAAGTTATCTACGATTGTGAATAGCACTTCCTTAGAAGTAAAGCCCTTGGCAGTGGACAAAGTGAACGACTTATGTAGACACCCTGGTTTCAAGAAGAAGGGAGTAATCAAATGTTGCAAATGATCTAGTAAGGTACCTTATAATTGACTACTGAATTTGATAACATGGAGGTTGTAATGAGCTGAATTGTGTCCCCTCAATGCATATGTTGAGACGAGGCTCAAGATGGCAGAGTAGGAAGGCAAATGGAAGCCTCCTCCCACACTCACACCAAGGAAGCAACTACAGCAAATACGACTAAACCTGAAAATGACCTGATGACTGCAGAACAGACCACCTACATCTGGGGAAGAAGAGAAGACCACACAGAAAAGGGTAAAGTGGCAGAGCAGTGATTGAACAGGACCCAAGCCCTTCCCCCTTCTCAGCTCACAGGAAAGAGGAAGAGGAACAGCAGGGTGGGTATAGGAGCCCAGAAACTGCACATCTGGACCTGGAGATCTGCTCTGGAAACACAAGTCCACATTGCATTGGGTTCTGGTGATTAGTGGGACTGGATACCAGAGACAGTTGGAACACTCTGGGAGGCTGAGACACCAGCCTCCTGTGGAGGACAGGTATGCTCCACTGGTCCTGCTGAGACCCAACACAGAGGCAGGAGTTTGAAAGACTTGCCAGCAGTGGGAGGAGAGCCAGAGGGGTGAGGGTGGCATGGAACTATCTCTGCAGGAGAAAGGGCAGGTGGACATACCTCCTGAGCCTTAACTCAGACCAACAGTTCAGGCACTCTTGGGAGCCCCAGATGTTCCATCACCCTTGCTGGTGGCTCAGCCCTGAGGTGATTCCCTATGCACCACCTATGCACCAGCCCACTCAGCCCAGCAGTGTTGGACTTAGCTGCCTGACAGGCAGAAGGAGACTCTCCCAGCTTTCATGGGCCTGTTTCAGCCCAACTAGGGAGGCACTTGCAGGAGCCAGCTCCAAGAGCTCTTTCCTCCCCACCATGGCCAAGCTTGGTACTGTGTGCCTCACTGCTGCTAGGGGGCCTGTGTGCAACTTGCTGCAGCAGCTGCGTGCTGCTGAGGTGCAACTAGCTGCCTCTGCCTCAAGTGGGGCCTCCCACCATGCAACTTGCTTTCTTTCACACCCTCCCACTGTGCACATTGTGCTGCCTCCATGAGCCCGCTCACCCTTACACTGCAGGAATTGCTGCCTCTGTGCATTTGCGCACCCTACCAGTACATGGCCTGCTGCCACTGCCAAAAGCGCTGTGTGCTCTGCAGCTGGGCAACTTGCCACTGCTCTGAGCCCATGCACCCTGTCATTGTGCAACATGCTGTGCAACTGCCTCACCCACCCCATTAACACAGAAGCCTCCTCATCACTTCAGGGCAGGCACAGGGTGGCTCCACCCACAACAATCCCAGAAGAAGCCACTGCTCTGATCACAAAGGGCCAGCTGAGGCAAACTTCCAGCCTCAGCAGATTGAGATAAATCACTGCTCACAGACGGAAAGGCAGTGCTGTCCATTGCCCACCAACAGCAACTGGGATTCCACAGCAAAGGAGAAACCAGGTACTGGAGAGGAAAGAGTCCTGAGCTTCTGGGCACCACAGGATACCTTCATAAAGCCATTACTCTCTAGCCCAGGAAGCATAAATTAAACCCACAGTAAAAACAGAACAATTAATTACCAAGCAAGTAAGAAATTAAAACAAAACAAAAGTAGCAAAATCAACTATACAAAAAAATCAATCAAGGGATGCACATAAAGTGGAGATTATGATGTCTCATACATAAAGTGTGGAGGAGGAAGAAGAAAAGTACTTCTAGATTGTGTTTGAAATAGAGCAATCAGCAACTTAATATAGACTGTTATATAGTCAGGAAGCTATCCTTGAACCTTTGGTAACCACAAACCTAAAGCCTATAATGGATGCACAAAAAATTTAAAAAGAGAAATCCAACCACAACACTAAAGGAAACCAGCAAATAACAAGAGAAGAGTATCAGAGAGGAAGAAAGGAACAGAGAGAAGCTATAAAAGCAAACAGAAAACATTAATAAAATGGCAATAAGTACATACCTATCAATAATTACCTTAAATCTAAATGGACTGAATGCACCAATCAAAAGACATAAGTGGCAGAATGGATAAAGAAACAAGACCCACCTCTGTGCTGCATACAGGAGATTCATTTCAGACCCAAAGACATACAAAACACTAAAAGTGAAGAGCTGTATGAAGATATTTAATGAAAAAAATAGGGATAAAAAAGCAGGAGTAGCAGGTCTTATATCAGATAAAATAGACTTCAAAACAAAGAAAATAACAAGAGACAAGGACATTTCATAATGATAAAGGGTCAGTCTAACAAGAGGAAATAACCATTATAAATATCTATGCACCCAACATAGGAGTGCTGAAATATACAAAACAAATACTAACAGAATTAAAGGGGGAAATAGACTGCAACACATTCATTTTAGGAGACTTTAACATACCACTCACATCAATAGACAGATCAACCAGACAGAAAAGAGATAAGGAAACAGAGGCACTGAATAATACATTAAATCAAATGGACTTAACAGATATATACGGAACACTCTACCCAAAAGCAGCAGGATACACATTTTTCTCAAGTGTACATGGAACATTCTCCAGAATAGATCACAAACTAGGCCACAAGAAGAGCCTCAATAAATTCAAAAAGATTGAAATTGCATCAAGCAGCTTCTTAGACCACAATGGTATGAAAATAGAAATAAATTACACAAAGAAAACAAGCCTACAAGCACATGGAGGCTAAACAACATGCTTCTAAATATTCAGTGGATCAATGGTCAAATTAAAACAAATAAAGCAATCCATGGACATAAATGAAAACTAAAAAATACAACAGTCCAATGTTTGTGGGAAGCCACAAAGACCATTCTAAGAAGGAAGTATATAGCAATACATGCCTACCTCAAGAAACAGGAACAATCCCAAATAAACAGTCTAAAGTTACAATTATAGAAACTAGAATATGAACAAATGAAACCCAGTTAGTAGAAGGAGGGACATAATAAAGATCAGAGCAGAAATAAATAATATAGAGAAGAATGAAACAATAGAAAAAATTAATCATATTGAGATCTGGTCCTTTGAGAAAATAAACAAAATAGATAAACCGCTAGCCAGACTTATCAAGAAAAAAAGGGTACACAAATAAAGAGAATCAGAAATGAAGAAGGAATAGTCACAATGGATACCACAGACATAAAACAAATTATTAGAGAATACAATAAAAAATTATATGGCAATGAACTACTGGAAAGAAGAAATGGACAAATTCCTAGAAAAATGCAATCTCCCAAGATTGACCCAGGTAGAAGCAGAAAATCTGAACAGACCAATCACCAGCAATGAAATTGAATTCATAATAAAAAAACTCCCAAAAAACAGAATTCCAGAACCAGATGGCTTCATAACTGAATTCAACCAAACATTTAAAGAAGAGCTAATACCCATCCTTCTTAAAGTATTCCAAAAAGTAGAAGAGGAGGGAGAACTTTCAAACCCATTCTATGAGGCCAGCATCACTCTAATACCAAAACCAGGAAAAGACACTACAAAAAATGAAAATTATAGACTAATATCCATGATGAGCATTGATGCAAAAATATTCAACAAAATACTAACAAACCATATTAAAAATACATCAAAAGGATCATCCATCATGACCAAGGGATTTATTCCAGAAATGCAAGGGCAGTATAACATCTGTAAATCAATCAATATTGTACACCGCATTAACAAAACAAGGATAAAACCACATGATCATCTCAATTCTCAATAGATGCTGAAAAAGCATTTAACAAAATTGAACATCCATTCATGATAAAAACTCTCAACAAAATGGATATAGAGGGTACATACCTCAACATAATAAAGGCCATATACAACAAGCCCACAGCGAACATCATCCTTAATGATGAAAAGCTGAAAGTTTTGCCTCTAATATCAGAAACAAGACAAGAATGTTCACTTTCATCACTTTCATTCAATATAGTACTGGAGGTCCTAGCCATAGCAGTCAGACAACACAAAGAAATAAAAGGCATCCAGATTGGTTGGTAAGGAAGAAAAACTCACTATTTGTAGATGGCATGATATTATACATAGAAAACCCTAAAGACTCCACCAAAAAACTATTAAAACTAATAACTGGATTCAGCAAAGTTGCAGATATAAAAATTAATACAGAGAAATTTGTTGCACTTCTATATACTAACAAGGAACTTGCAGAAAGAGAAATCAGGAAAACAATTCCATTTACAGTTGCATCAAAAAGAATAAAATACCTAGGAATAAACCTAACTAAGGAAGTGAAAGACCTATACTCTGAAAACTATAAGACACTCATGAGAGAAATTAGAGAAGATACAAATAAGTGGAAATATATCCCATGATCATGGGTAGGAAGAATTAATACTGTGAAAATGGCCATCCTGCCCAAAGCAATTTACAGATTAAATACAATCCCTATCAAAAGACCAACAGCATTTTCCAATGAACTAGAACAAATAGTTCTAAAACTCATATGGAAGGACTTCCGGGAAGATGGCGGGGTGAGCAGGGCGGCAGAAATCTCCTCCCAACACTATATTTATCTACGCAAACACAGCAAATACATCTATTCCTAAAAGAGAGATGAAAATACACAGGAAAGTGCACAGCGTGCAGCTACACCCAAGAGGACTCGGCACCCCAAGAGGCAGGTAAGATACGGAGCCGCGACCTGGCAGGACCCGAGCACTCCCCCACCCCAGCGCACCGGCGGGAGGAGAGGATTCAGAGCTGGGAGGGAGTGGAAGTACACCCCGCGAAGTAGCCAGCCCCGGTGATCTGCGCAGGGAGCGCTGACCCACATTGCAAAGTGCAGTGGAGATTGGAGAGACAGAGGGGCAGGATCTGAGTGGGGAATGCGCCAGGGTGCTTGCAGCCAGCTCCCGGGAAGGAAAAAAAAAAACAACGCGCGCTTTCTTCACCGGTCTTAAAGAGACAGGAGCCAAGTGGAGGAGCCGGATCGCCCCAGCACACTCAGCCCAGCAGGCTGGGAGTCCTGGGGAGTTTCAGACGCCTTAGCTGGCGACTGGGGAAGCGTAGCCATACTTACACTTCTCACTGAGATCAACAGCCTCCTATTCGTTCCCACCCCTGCCAGAGTGATAAAGGGCCCTGCGGAGTGGCACAGCCACGGCTACGAAATAGTGGGGCAAGAGTGCCACCTACAGCATTCCCACAGAATCTACTGCCGGTGGGCGTTTTTTTTGTTTGTGGTTTGTTTCTTGTTTTTTCTTTTCTTTCTTTTTTTCTTTCTTTCTTTCTTCTTTTTTCTTTCTTTTTCTCTTTTTTTTTCTCTTTTTAAAGTCTTAAAGAGCCCAGCTGACATACATGGCAACTACCAGTGACCAGTTCTATAGCCATGAAAAGTCAGAGGAATATGGTTCAGACCAAAATCAACCAGACAACCCCAGAGAGGGAGCCTGAAGGGATGGAAATGTACAGTTTTCCTGAAAAAGAGTTCAGAATAAAAGTCATAACCATGCTGATGGACCTACAGAGAAATGTGCAAGAGCTGAGGGAGGAAGTGAGGGAACTGAGGAAAGACAATGCAGAAATCAGACAAGCAATCGACGGGCTTAACAGCAGACTGGATGAGATGCAAGAGACTGTTAATGGAATAGAAATCAGAGAACAGGAGTACAGAGCAGCTGAGGCAGGAGAGATAAAAGGATCTTTGGAATGAAAGAATATTAAGAGAACTGTGTGACCAATCCAAACGGAACAATATTCGCATTATAGGAGTACCAGAGGAAGAAGAAAGAGAAAAAGGGATAGAAAGTGTCTGTGAAGAAATAATTGCTGAAAACATTCCCTTGCTGGGGAAGGAAATAGTCTCGCAGTCCACGGAAGCCCACAGATCTCCCAACACAAGGGACCCAAGGAAGACAACACCAAGACACATAATAATTAAGATGGGAAAGATCAAAGATAAAGACAGGGTATTAAAGGCAGCTAGAGAGAGAAAAAAGATCACCTACAAAGAAAAACCCATCAGACTATCATCAGACTTCTCAACAGAAACCTTACAGGCCAGAAGAGAATGGCATGATATATTTATCGTTATGAAACAGAAGGGCCTTGAACCAAAAATATTGTATCCAGCACGATTATCATTTAAATATGATGGAGGGATTAAACAATTTCCAGACAAATGAAAGTTGAGAGAGTTTGCCTCTCATAAACCACCACTACAAGATATCTTAAATGGACTGCTCTAGATGGAAGCACCCCTAAGGCTAAAAAGATGTCACCAGTGAAAATAAAATCATAGCAAAGAAAGCAGACCATCCAAATACTAACTAAAGGCAAAGAATAAAACACCTAGTATAGAAAGAATGGAGGAGGAGAAATAAGAAGGGAGAGAAAGAAAGAAACATCAGACTGTGTTTACAATAACTTAACAAGAAAGGTAAGTTAGATTGTTAGATAGTAAAGAAGCAACCCTTTGAACCCTTGGTAACTAATAATCTAAAGCTACAATGGCAATAAGGCACACACCTATCACCACCCTAAAGGTAAATGGACTGAATGCACCAACTAAAGACACAGAGTAACAGAATGGATAAAAGCACCCACCTATATGCTTACAAGAAACTCACCTCAAATCCAAAGATATACACAGACCAAAAGTGAAGGATGGAAAGATATTTCATGCAAACAACAAAGAGAAAAAGCAGTGTTGCAGTACTATACTCAGACAAAATAGACTTCAAAACAAAGAGAAAGTAGCAAAAGATAAAGAAGGACATTACAATGATAAAGGAATAAATAAGAAGATATAACCATTATAAATATATATGCACCCAACACAGGAGCGCCAGCATATGTGAGACAAATACTAACAGATTAAAGGAGGAAATAGACAGCAATGCATTCATCTTAGGACACTTCAACACACCACTCACTCCAGAGGACAGATCAACGAGACAGAAAATAAGTAAAGACACAGAGGCACTGAACAACACACTAGAACAGATGGACCTAACAGACATCTACAGAACTCTACACCCAAAAGCAACAGGATACACATTCTTCTCAAGTGCACATGGAACATTTTCCAGAATAGACCACATACTAGGCCACAAAAAGAACCCCAGTAATTTCAAAAATATAGAAATCCTACCAACCAACTTCTCAGATCACCAACGTATAAAACTAGAAATGAATTTTAGAAAGAAATCAAAAAGGCTCACAAATACATGGAGACTTAACAACATTCTCCTAATTAATCAATGGGTTAACGACCAAATCAAAACAGAAATCAAAGAATATATGGAGACTAATGACAACAACACAAAGCCGCAACTTCTGTGGGATGCAGCAAAGGCAGCTCTAAGAGGAAAGTATATTGCAATCAGGCCTATTTAAAGAAGGAAGAACATTTCCAAATGAATAGTCTAAAGACACAATTACTGAAATTGGAAAAAGAAGAACAAATGAGGCCCAAAGTCACCAGAAGGAGTGACATAATAAAGATCAGAGAACAAATAAATAAAATTGAGAAAAATAAACAGAAAAATCAATGAAACCAAGAGCTGGTTCGAAAATAAACAAAATAGATAAACCTCAAGGACTCATTAAGAGAAAAAGAATTCCAGCCATAAACACAATCAGAAATGGAAAGGAAAATCATGGCGGACCCCACAGAAATACAAAGAATTATAAGAGAATATTATGAGAGAATCTATATAAGCTGAAAACATAGAAGAAATGGACAACTTTAGAAAATACAACCTTCCAAGACTGACCACAAGCAAGAAACAAAAACACAGACTAATCAACAAAGCAACGAAATTGAATTGGTAATCAAAACTACCCAAGAACAGCCTCTTAAGCCTGATGGTGATTCCACTCCTGAATTCTACCAGACATGTAGAGAAGAAATAACACCCATTCTCCTTAAAAAAAAAAAAAAAATAGAAGAGGAGGGAATACTTCCAAACTCATTCTATGAAGCCAGCATCACTCTAATACCAAACCTGGCAAAGACCTCACCAAAAAAGAAAATTACAGACCAATATCCCTGATGAACGTAGATGCAAAAATACTCAACAAAATATTAGCAAACCGAATTCAACAATACATCAAGAGGATCATACACCATGATCAAGTGGGATTCATCCCAGCAATGCAAGGATGGTACAACATTCGAAAATCCATCAACATCATCCACCACATCAACAAAATAAGAACAAAAACCACATGATCATCTCCATAGATGCTGAAAAAGCATTTGACAAAATTCAGCATCCATTCCTCATTAAAACTCTCAACAAAATGGGTATAGACGGCAAGTACCGCAACATCATAAAGGCTACATATGACAAACCTATGGCTAACATCATACTTAACGGCGAGAAGCTAAAAGCTTTTCATCTAAGATCGGGAACAAGACAGGGATGCCCACTCTCTCCACTGTTATTCAACATAGTACTGGAGGTCCTAGCCACAGCAATCAGACAAAACAAAGACATACAAGGCATCCAGATTGGTAAAGAAGAAGTCAAATTGTCACTATTTGCAGATGACATGATACTGTACACAAAAAACCCTAAAGTCTCCTTTCCAAAACTACTAGAACTAATATCTGAATTCAGCAAAGTTGCAGGATACAAAATTAACGCACAGAAATCTGTTGCTTTCCTATACACTAATGATGAACTAACAGAAAGAGAAATCAGAAAAACAATTCCATTCACAATTGCATCAAAAATAACCTAGGAATAAAATACCTAGGAATAAACCTAACGAAGGAAGTGAAAGACCTGTACTCTGAAAACTACAAGACACTCCTAAGAGAAATTAAAGAGGACACTAACAAGTGGAAATCATCCCATGCTCTTGGCTAGGAAGAATAAATATTGTCAAAATGGCTATACTACCTAAAGCAATCTACAGATTCAATGCAATCCCTACCAAACTACCAACAGCTTTCTTCAATGAACTGGAACAAATAATTCTAAAATTCATATGGAACCACAAAAGACCCCGAATAGCCAAATCAATCGTGAGAAGGAGGAATAAAACAGGGGAATTACACTCCTGACTTCAAGCTCTACTACAAAGCCACAGTAATCAAGACAATTTGGTATTGGCACAAAAACAGACCCACAGACCAGTGGAACAGAATAGAAAATCCAAACATTAACCCAAACATATACAGTCAATTAATATTTGATAAAAGTGCCTTGGATATACAATGGGGAGATGAAAGTCCCTTCAGCAGCTGGTGTTGGAAAAACTGGACAGCCACATGTAAGAGAATGAAACTGGACTACTGTCTAGCCCCATACACAAAGGTAAACTCAAGGTGGATCAAAGACTTGAATGTAAGTCATGAAACCATAAAACTCTTAGAAAAAAACATAGGCAAAAATCTCTTGGACATAAACATGAGCAACTTCTTCATGAACATATCTCCCCGGGCAAGGGAAACAAAAGCAAAAATCAACAAGTGGGACTATATCAAGCTGAAAAGCTTCTGTACAGCAAAGGACACCATCAGTAGAACAAAAAGACATCCTACAGTATGGGAGAATATATTCATAAAAAACGTATCTGATAAAGGATTGACATCCAAAATATATAAAGAACTCATGCACCTTAACAAACAGAAAGCAAATAATCAATTAAGAAATGGGCAGAGGACATGAATAGACACTTCTCCAAAGAAGAAATTCAGATGGCCAACAGCCACATGAAAAGATGCTCCACATCGCTAATCATCAGAGAAATGCAGATTAAAACCACATGAGATATCACCTCACACCAGTGAGGATGGCCAACATCCAAAACACAAACAACAACAAATGTTGGCGAGGATGTGGAGAAAAGGGAACCCTCCTACACTGCTGGTGGGACTACAAATTAGTTCAACCATTGTGGAAAGCAGTATGGAGGTTCCTCAAAAAACTCAAAATAGAAATACCATTTGACCCAGGAATTCCACTCCTAGGAATTTACCCTAAGAATGCAGCAGCCCAATTTGAAAAAGACAGATGCACCCCTATGTTTATCGCAGCACTATTTACAATAGCCAAGAAATGGAAGCAACCTAAGTGTCCATCAGTAGATGAATGGATAAAGAAGATGTGGTACATATACACAATGGAATATTATTCAGCCATAAGAAGAAAACAAATCCTTCCATTTGCAACAACATGGATGGAGCTAGAGGGTATTATGCTCAGTGAAATAAGCCAAGCTGAAAAAGACAAGTATCAAATGATTTCAGTCATATGTGGAGTATAAGAACAAAGAAAAAATACTGAAGGAACAAAACAGCAGCAGACTCACAGATCCCAAGAATGGACTAACAGTTACCAAAGGGAGAGGGACTGGGGAGGATGGGTGGGAAGGAAGGGACAAGGGGGGAAAAGGACCATTACGATTAGCAGACATAATGGAGGGTTGTGGCATGAGGAGGGCTGTACAACTCAGAGAAGACAAGTAGTGATTCTATAGCATCTCACTACCCTGATGGACAGTGACTGTAATGGGGTATGGGGTGGGGACTTGATGATGTGGGGAGTCTCATAACCATAATGTTGCTCATGTAATTGTAGATTAATGATACCAAAAAAAAAAAGTAGGTTAGACTACGTGGGTAGATCAGGAGTCAAAAAGAAGGCCCATGACCACACCGTGAGGAACCTGTAGAGGAGAGGTTGAATAGAAATTGCATTTTTCAAACCTGTCTCATGGTTTTCAGCTTTTATTTAATGTTTGATGAAAAACAATAAGGCTTTCACAGAACCACAGCTGGACTATGCTGTTTGAATGCATATTCTTCAAGATTATTCTGAGTTCTTATCTCCAACACCCCATGGATATTCTGAAACTTGTCACTTTGATGGAGTATTGTCAGATGACTGATGGTCCAGGCATATTCTCTATTTTGCAAAGGAAGCCTGAAATATTTAAAGCAGTTCATACTTACTAAATCCTATGAATTCTTTCCTGAGGACATAACTTTACATCTATCAAGTAACTCTGTAGCGATTCAACTCATTATGATTGCACTGACTCCAGGAAACTAATATTAACTTATTTTGTGATGGCTTAATTCAGAAACATTTTGAAAGCTCCTTTAATATAAGCTTCATACAGCTGCTTCATGTAGACAAAATGAAACTGCATCAAGTCATCCTGAGTATATTTAGCTTTGAAAAACTGAAGCAAACACAACACATTTATAATTTAGGTGAATATTAATAGATACAATTTATAAATTAACACCATTTCTTACCTTATAACTTCATGCAATTATATAAACAAAATGTTTATAAACAAGCTTTTGGGGTTGAGCTTGCACTGGAGTTAACTGGGCTTTTCCCCCAACATAACCTGTGGCCTAGAAGAATTTTTTCTTTACCTGGGCTGTCAGGAGCAGAGATTAAGAGACAAACCATAACCTAGTCCAGTGCAAGCAATGTAACTAGTCAGCTGAAGCTCTATGGCACACAAAATGTATAAATATTATGAAGGCAATTTACTGCACAGCGCCTCAGTGAACAAGGATTACTGACCAAAGTGAATATCCTTGAGTATAGCTACTAAAAAAAAAAAATTTGTAGCTATGCATGGAATGGATGAACCAACGTAGTTGTTAAGTCTTTTATTTTTAACATTATACCCTCTTGACAACTCACTCACAAACTAGTTGCAAACACCACCAGAAGTAGAGAACTTTCTTCTTATAGGCTAATGATTGGCTAATTATTTCTGCTCTGAGAGTCTTAAAAAAACAAAACAAAACACTTTTCGACATGCTTAAGGCAACCTAAGAAGGCCAGCTTCATAGCTTAGGGCATTGGTCCCACCTGTCAGTGTCCCCGATAAAGATGAAGATTTAGACTTCGAGGCAGGCTCCAAAACAAAGAATTCTTGTAGACCATTATCAATAGTCTGGAAAACAATGTGAAGCACACCACTTTTCTAAAAGCTGGAATAATAATAAAAAGGTGAAATGTATTTAAGACTAGTTTGCTCTCAACTAATTGGGCATGTTGAACAAGTCTGGCCTCATTTTGAATGTCTGATCTCAGCAGATGGAGATCAAAGAGAGGGAGGACTGTAGTTTCTTCTGACATTCTGGATCAGGGACTTCAGTTGGGTAGCAAGTATAGAGAATTAATGTTCAAGCTGGGTCTCTTATGAATGCCCTATTAGGATACAAAAAACAGTGTATACCAACTTTAAAAAATTTTTATTCTGGTATCATGAATCTACAATTACATGTGCAATATTATGGTTATTAAACTACCCCTTCATCAGGTGCTCCCCACCAACCCCATTACAGTCACTGTCCATCAGCGTAGTGAGATGATATAGAATCACTACTTGTCTTCTCTGAGTTGTACAGCCCTCCCCGCGCACCCCCAACATTACGCCTGTTAATCGTGATGCCCCTTTTTCCCCTTTGTCCGTCCCTTCCCCTTTGGTAACTATTAGTCCGTTCTTGGGTTCTGTGAGTCTGCTGCTGTTTTTTCCTTTCAGTTTTTTTCTTTGCTCTTATGCTCCACATATGAGTGAAATCATTTGATACCTTTTTCCGCTTGGCTTATTTCACTGAGCATAATACCCTCTTGCTCCATCCATGTTGTTGCAAATGGTAGGATTTGTTCTCTTCTTATGGCTGAATAATATTCCATTGTGTTTTTGTACCACCTCTTCTTTATCCATTCATCTACTGATGGACACTTAGGTTGCTTCCATTTCTTGGCTACTGGAAATAGTGCTGCAATAAACATAGAGGTCCATCTGTCGTTTTCAAACTGGGCTGCTGCATTCTTAGGGTAAATTCCTAGGAGTGGGATTCCTGGGTCAAATGGTATTTCTATTTTGAGTTTTTTGAGGAACCTCCACACTGCTTTCCACGATGGTTGAACTAATTTGCATTCCCACCAGGAGTGTAGGAGGGTTCCCTTTTCTCCACATCCTCGCCAACATGTTTTTTGTTTTGGATGTTGGCCATCCTTACTGGTGTGAGGTGATATCTCATTGTGGTTTTAATTTGCATTTCTGATGATTAGCGATGTGGAGCATCTTTTCATGTGCCTATTGGCCATCTCAATTTCCTCTTTGAAGAAGTATCTATTCATGTCCTCTGCCCATTTCTTAATTGGATTATTTGCTTTTTTGTTTGTTGAGGTGTGTGAGTTCTTTATATATTTTGGATGCCAACCCCTTATCAGATCCGTCATTTATGAATATATTCTCCCATACTGTAGGATTTTTGTTCTACTGATGGTGTCCTTTGCTGTACAGAAGCTTTGCAGCTTGATATAGTCCCACTTGTTCATTTTTGCTTGTTTCCCTTGCCCGGGGAGATATGTTCATGAAGTTGCTCATGTTTATGTCCAGGAGATTTTTGCCTGTTTTTTTCTAAGAGTTTTATGGTTTCATGACTTACATTCAGGTCTTTGATCCATTTTGAGTTTACTTTTGTATATGAGGTTAGACAGTAGTCCAGTTTCATTCTCTTACATGTAGCTGTCCAGTTTTGCCAACACCAGCTGCTGAAGAAGCTGTCATCTCCCCATTGTATATCCATGGCTCCTTTATCATATATAAATTGACTGTATGTTTGCATTGTTTGGATTTTCTATTCTGTTCCACTGTATACCAACTTTTAACATAAAACTCTGGTCTAGTTCTAATAGGCTGAAGACTTTACTTAGGTGCATGTTAACCCACAAAAGGCTCCCAAAAAATACACATAGGGGGAGGACAATGGAGGATTTTGGGGAGTGGCGCAAATATTTCTGTATTAGGGAAGAAAAGACCTCATTTACTCAGCAAACTGGAAAAAAGATACTATTTCCCCACGTTTCCTGACAAGAGGTGAGAGTTTAGGATGGATCAAGAAAGGATGCTACAATTTTAGATAACCATTTCATTTTTGCAATGAAAACAGGCCCCCATATACTTGCCCAACTTTCAGACAAGGGTTTTCCCTCTCAAACTCTGTAATTTCCCTTCTCCTTTAGGTTTCATTTGCCAAGTCTGGATACTAGCTTCAGTAGTTCCTTTTTACTGATCTTGAAAATCAACAGAACAGCAATTAGGAACAAAGACAAGCAGTAAATGGTCTTGCTTGCCACCTTCAGTATTTTCTTTTTTAAATCATGGACAGTGAAACGACAAAGACAGCTGCCACTAACACAGGAGCGATTTCATTGGCATGATCAGTATTGGAATGCTTAGGGAAGACTTCTTTGTCCAATGGAGTCAACTGCTTTTTGACCTTTATTTTCACTTAATTTTTGAACTTGGTGACTGAGACTACTTGTTTCTTCAATTCACTCCTCCTTCCTCTTTAATACCAATTTTATTCAGAGCAGCAACAAAGCATCCAGATTTAAAGTCGTCTCAGCTTCTCTTGTTGGGTGGGGCTAGAGATATACTTGAAAGTGTTCTCTGAATTTGAGACTCCAAGTCTTACAAACAGAAGACTTCGTGGTCCTCCTTGTCCAGAATGCAGAGGTTAAGTTGGAATTCCTGGAGCTGTATTTGACTTTGGGGTATAATCCAGGTGCTGGGGATAGAAAAACCACCCTAAATTGCCAGAATTCTAATGGTATCATTGGTAAACTCCAGACTTCAATATAACAAGTGAAAAATATAATTAAATCACTTGTTTTTGTGTAAAAAAACCACCTTAAAATGTTCATTTACAAAAACGTCTGTAAATATACAGCAGCCCTCTTTATTGACAGGGGATATGTCCCAAGACACCTAATGGATGCCTGAAAGCAGGCATAATATATCCTGTATGTAGTTTTTTCCTATACATTCATATCTATGATAAAGTTTACAAATTAGGCAGTGAGATTAATTAGTAATAAATCAGAACTGTAGTAATGTACCATAATGTAAATGTGGTGTCTCAAAATATCGTACCATACTCACCATTCTTGTAATGACGTTGAGATAAAATTACTACATGATGAGATCAAGTGAGGTGAATGACATAGCCATTTTGACGGTGTAGCATTAGACCTTCTGACTGTTACGTCAGCAGGATCATGTTTCCTGACCATGGCGGATAAGGACTAAAACCTTGGAAAGCAAAACCACAGATAAGGCAGGACTACTGTACAACCACTTTGAGAGCTAATAAGGGTGTACTCTCTAGGATCCCCGGAATTAAATTCTGTATCAAAATGTTAAGTAGGCTCTGAGAGCCAATCTGAGTAACATGATTTTGAATATAAACCATGCTCAAGTAAGCATGAAAAATGAGATGCTGTTAAGATTTAAAAGTAACCAAATACAAATTTTACATAAAAAATGATCACTGAATACAAAACTCAAATGACTAAAAATCCAAAATGCATGAACCTAAATTGGATTCCCATTTGGAAAACCCAAGCCATGGAAGACATTCTTAGGAACTGCTTGGGAAACATGAACATGGCCTAGATATATTACAGAATTGCTGAGAATTTTAATTTACCCAGAATGAATCACAGAAATGGAAACACAAAAGATGGTAAGAGACACAATAGTACTTAATTACCCAAAGTATTATTTATAAATAAATATTTAACTATTATATAAACTGGACATTTTGTCCATCAGCTTCTAACCACAGCATCAAAATCATTTCATTGACTTGGACGACTGATCATTTTTATGAACCTTTTTCCATGATTTGCCTTCACATCATAATAGAATTCTACTGGTAATATTTCTGGGAAGAAAATAACCCAACTTAAACACTACTAAATCAGACCAGTTAGTTCCTTTAAGTATTCTAATCTTTCAAACTACATCCTTGCCTGTTGGCTTCAAACCACGCAATGTCTGCATCCTAGCTAAGCTTACCAAAGTAATTAGACTCAAAAGGACAGCCTGTGAAGACTAACTTTATACTTGGTTTGCTTACTGATTTCACGTGACATAAACTGCAAGACATACCATTTTATGTACCACCAAGTATGAGATCTATGCCAACTATGAAAACACCAGTTTTCATATGCATGAGCTGACTGCAGAAGCCTTTCTGAAGTTTCATTTATTCATGTTATCAATTTCTCATGAATGATTGTATTGCTTGGCATCTGGTAGACATTCATTGAATTATAGCTTACAGGGAACAACCTCGCTAGGTCCAAAGAAAACTTGAATGTCTTTTTCCAAGGGAAGTAAGAAATTGTAGCTCTCCAAAAATGCTATTTCCGTCTTCAGTAACCACCTTAAGTACTGCTACTTCTATGAGCTTGCACACACTAACACTTTGATGCTGAGACATCCTTGGAAGACACGTTCAAGTATCAACTGACAAATGCATATAAACACCTATGATTAAGATAAGGTCCATGTCAGCAGTATTCCCTGGCCACTAGAAATAGTTAAATGTCATGATTTTAAGACATACACCAATTTGAGATGCTAGAATGTGCAGACAAAAGAACCGCATCCTAAACTGGTAAGAAATGGCACCTTAGCAAAGGTCTGTCTGATATCCTCGCCACCATACTGGCCATCAGCTTCTGTGATCCCATTTTCCAAATTCAGTACTTACCCAAGATTCCCCATCTAAAGAGTGCCTACATCAAAATTCAGACGAAAAACAATTCCAGTTCTTACAACTGTTAAAAGATACCGCCTTGTTCCAAAAACATGATCACTATACCAAACTGAAATGACCAGTTACCAGGGTTTTGCTGTCAAATACCTTTAAGTTAGCCCCAGTATGATTAACTGTAAGCAAGAAGCACCTGAGACTTGTGCTATCAGTTTTCTTCTCTACTTTTGGTCATATCTCTTTGCTCCATACTTCACAAAATAAATCTCCACACAAGGGATTAAAATATGTAATAGAACAGAAAAACACCCCTGATGGTTCTAGTTTTAATCTATTTGTGGGTTTTCCTTGAATGTGCCACATTTATGTATTTTAAGCCTTGAAGGAGTAATTTTTTGCCTACTGCTACAATTACTTTTATTAATTTCAAGGTTCACATTTATTTTGGCAGTGGTTGAATCCCCAAGTTGCCAATCATTTCTAACTCAAAAGTGGACGATCCTGATTTCCAAGCCAAAGTTGGTTTCTTGCAACATCCAGAATTTACCAGGAGTCCAGGGAGTAGATAATGGGGCTATACGCAGATTAGCAAATTTTATGACATTTGTTAAAACTGATCACAGTTATTGTAAATCAACAGTATGTTCTTTATATAATACTCTGGACCTAAACTCTTGGCCAATTCAAAGAAACCTCTTTGAAGGCACATTTGCCAAAGACCTGTAAAATCAGAACAGCAATCAACTCTTCTCTATGAACATGAGGCACACTTCAAATGCTTAAGTTTTAAATCCGGGTTAACAGGCTAGTTAGTTTAATCCTCTGGGAACAGGTTCACCTAAATTCATTTCCTTTTTCTAGTCCCTTAGTTCTACCCCTTTTCATGTTTTATAGGCACTCTGCACAAATTTTCCCTTCCTCCCACCATTCTTAGAGGTTAAGACAACTTCTAAGGGTTACATTTTACAAGAATATCTACAGCGGCTTCCTTCACCTGGAGTCCCATTCTAAGGCTTATCTTTAATTTCTTTTACAATTAGCTCCTGACCAAACACAAAAGCCTCTTTAATTTGAAATTAAAGGCAGCATGTCACACTGTCATGGGAGGAATTTGTTTCTTGGGAACAGGTTGCCTCAAGGAGCACATTCATTTTACACAATTGCTGTCTTACTCCCAATAACCTTAGAAATATTATCTGTATGTTAACAGGTGTGAACTTCATTTAAAAATGTCACCTAAACACTAAAAACCATTTTCATTAATATAGGAATAATTTTGAGCCAATAAAGGGAAAATAAATGTAAACCAAGTTTATTTTACTTTTTAAGTAGTGTTCTTAAAGCACTACACAGCTTGGTAAACAATGTAAATTAGTATTAAGTCATCTCAAAAGCCAGAGTTTTGTTTTGTTTTGTTTTTTAATGAGTTGTTAAAAAGATGCAGCCTATTCTAACAGGATAAATATTTTTAACCATTTCACTTCGAGTTAATGAAGGCTCACAAATGAGCAACACTCCTCATTGAGGAAAACAAAAAGCTGTTGTCGACAAGCGACAGCACACACACACAAAAACAAAAAGAACTGTGTAAAAATAACTAACTTGTGTTCCCATATTTTTTGAAGTTGCTTTACAATGGGATGAGCACATGATCTTGCTGCAAACCTGCCATATAGACTTGTAATACATGTAGTCTAGACAAATGATTCAGTCCAAGAGGTGCTAACTTCAGACAAAAATGCAGCACTATAATCCTCTTAACAACGCAATTTGTTTTACTCATTATCTTTTCTTCTAGGCTGAAATACAGGCTAGAAAGAAAATGCACCCTAATTAAAATTGGTATTGTTTACAGGAAAAATTGTATAATTTTGCATTAGAATTTACAGGTATGTTTAAATCAAATTTTCCTCCTCCCCCCATCCCAGCCACAAAATGGGCATGAAGTAAAATTTTTAAAAATGCCTTAATTTTCAACTTCATGCAAACTAAATAATGATGACCAAAACAAAAGCTTAAACAATGGAAGAATATTTCACAGAAAATTTCTTATACAAAAAACACATAAGAAAAAGGGCCACTAGGTGACGTTTTAATTTACAAATTGGCATCATTTTGGTCGACAAATATCCAGATGCTGTTTTCTTCTGCTAACAGTTGGCAGAGAAAAAAAAAGCAGCATGACTTCTGATTTTAATCACACATTTCTTCTGGAATTTCATGTGGATTAAGGATGCCAGGGACAGACATTTGAAGTTTATGTTTCTCTTCCTGAGCCTGTCGAAGGGCTGTTTCTCTTTCTTCCAGAAACAGGTCAGATGTATCTTCACCTGCAAACTCCTATGAAAATGGATAGTTGAAAAAGCAACATAGTAGTAAGCTTCAATTTTGGAAAATGACCTGCCTTTGGGGAAAAAAAAAGATAAGCACTTCCTTATTGATCCATCAATTTGGGTTATGATAGTTCATTGATATAATTCCATGCAGGGAATTAAAAACCAAAGTTGTTAGGTGAAAAAAAGATAGAGGGGGTAGTGGTAACAAACAAGGCATACTGTGATGGCACATATAAAATAAACTTCCTAAGATATCTAAAGCTGTTTCTCCTAAGATTAATGATCAAGTTTAGCTATATTATCACTGTCTTTACAGCTGCATTTTGGATGATTTTCATTCTCCTTTGCATCTATTTTATGAATTAATATTTTACACTTACCTGACATATTTACAATTAAAAAACAAGTTCTATTTTGGAGGAAAAAACCCCGAATGTATTGTGTGACCAGTTGTTATTTAAGGATCATGGAAGAGATATTGAACAATTTATGAGTTTTATGAGTTTTGAATTTCTTTAAAATAAGATACAAGAAAAAAATACCTCTTCCTTAAGTTTGAATGGAACACTGTACTAGCAGTAGAAATTAAGTTGGTATTTTGCTAACTGTCATGGTTCCCTAAAATGCACATAAAATCCCAAAAGGAACTACCAATGTGCTCTCACACCTATTCCACTCTGGAAAAAATACCTGCAGGATTCAATCACAATATTGCAATAGACATTTAAATAATCTATCATGAAGCACACTGATAACAAGCTTCCAAGCAACATTTCAAACTTCCTCTTCTTGGCCTTGATTTAGATTTTCATTCTAGAAATACTACAGAGTAGTAGTAAGACTGTACATTTAAAAAGCCCACTCATTTTGCATTACAGATAAAGTAGTTAATTCCACAGTGCAACAACTCCATAATATTCAGTCTTAATTCTGCAACTCCAAGTAAAATACATACCTTTATTTGTACTAGGAAATCCCTAAGATGTTCCTTGAAAGCTGGAATATCCTGATTTAAGCTGAAAAGCCCTGTCACAAAGAGCTTTACTTGAGCACTGCAAATTAAAAACAGTGATTAAATAATCACATTTTTTCAAATTAAAAAGTCTAAGTTTATTAAAAAGTATATTTACTCTTGTAGATGAGGGAATGCAGATTTAAGGAGATTAGCCACATATTCTTGAATAAACATTTGGTTGTTAACTGGACTTCCAGGATTTAATGGTGTACTTATTTTTCCTTCTTCAACCAAATTAAACATATATGCAAGTATTGATGCATGCATTGTCAAACCTGTAGATAAAGAACATTATTATAAACTCCAAGTTGTAATAACTGAAAAACTAACATTTTTATGGCTTTAAATTCTTACCAGCAGTATGTGAGGTGTCTGTCACAACAGAGAAGATATGCTGAAGAATATCACAAAAATAAGTCTGATAGAAACTCTGAGCTGCAGCTTCTTCTTGTGCAACATTTTGTAAGAGTGTAAAAAGTATCTGTAAGCCTAAAACACACCAAAAAAGTTATTAGACTATTAACGTTCATGACAGTATTTCTACTAAACTATTCTGATTCAAAGCCCATTCTCCTCTCCTTTTTGCTAATAATGACTAACAATCCTTTACCTAAAATTATCTTAGAGTAAGTAAATTCAGTAAGGAAATTAAATTAGAATCCATGCCTGCTTACTTACAGGTTAATAATAACCATTATCAATTTTCCAGTACTTCTGGATATTTAGTTGATTCCTTCCACAATCCACTCCAAAAAACAACACAACTAAGCAGATATTTCTATTACATACAACAATTAACACTATTTTAAAACAAAACGAATCAAGAACCCTCCTGCTAAGAATATTCTTGTTTTATCCTTAGTTGACCCTTAATGCCAGAGAAAGAGCACGAGGGAAAACACTTATTTGTGAGGATATTAAGTATTCTCCCTACCTTTAATTTTTTTTTACTTTTTATTTATTTATTATTTATTTTGCTATTACTAGTATACAATTACAAGAGCAACATTATGGTTACTAGACTCCCCCTATTATCAAGTCCCCACACATACCCCCACTGCAGTCACTGTCCATCAGCATAGGTGTTATACAATCACTACTTGTCTTCTCTGTGTTATACTGCCTTCCCCGTAGCCCCCTACCCCACCCCCACCCCCACCCCCACCCCACCCCGGCAACATTATGTGTGCTAATTGTAATAGCCCTTTTTCCTCCTTATTCTCCCTTTCCACCCATCCTCCCCAGTCCCTTTCCCTTTGGTAACTGTTAGACCATTCTTGGGTTCTGTGAGTCTGCTGCTCTTTTGTTCCTTCAGTTTTTGCTTTGTTCTTATACTCCACATATGAGTGAAATCATTTGGTACTTGTCTTTCTCCGCCTGGCTTATTTCACTGAGCATTAATACCTTCCAGCTCCATCCATGCTGTTGCAAATGGCAGAATGTGTTTTCTTCTTATGGCTGAATAATATTCCGTTGTGTATATGTACCACCTCTTCTTTATCCTTTCATCTACTGATGGACACTTAGGTTGCTTCCATTTCTTGGCTATTGTAAATAGTGCTGCGATAAACATAGGGGTGCATATGTCTTTTTCAAACTGGGCTGTTGCATTCTTAGGGTAAATTCCTAGGACTGGGATTCTTGGGTCAAATGGTATTTCTATTTTGAGTTTTTTGAGGAACCTCCATACTGCTTTCCACAATGGTTGTACTAATTTACATTCCCACCAGCAGTGTAGGAGGGTTCCCCTTTCTCCACATCCTCGCCAACACTTGCTGTTGTCTTTTGGATGGTGGCCATCCTAACTGGTGTGAGGTGATAGCTCACTGTGGCTTTAATTTGCATTTCTCTGATGATTAGCAATGTGGAGCATCTTTTCATGTGTCTGTTGGCCATCTGAATTTCTTCTTTGGAGAAGTGTCTGTTCAGTTCCTCTGCCCATTTTTTAATTGGCTTATTTGCTTTTTGTTTGTTGAGGTGTGTGAGCTCTTTGTATCATTTGGATGTCAACCCCTTATCGGATGTCATTTATGAATATATTCTCCCATACTGTAAGATATCTTTTTGTTCTACTGATGGTATCCCTTGCTGTACAGAAGCTTTTTAGTTTGATTTAGTCCCACTTGTTCATTTTTGCATTTGTTTCCCTTGCCCGGGGAGATGTTCATGAAGAATTCGCTCATGTTTTTGTCCAAGAGATTTGTGCCTACGTTTTTTTCTAAGAGTTGTATGGTTTCATGACTTACATTCAGGTCTTTGATCCATTTTGAGTTTACTTTTGTGTATGGGGTTAGAGAGTAATCCAGTTTCATTCTCTTACATGTAGCTGTCCAGTTTTGCCAACACCAGCTGTTCAAGAGGCTGTCATTTCCCCATTGTATATCCATGGCTACTTTATCGTGTATTATTTGACCATATATGCTTGGGTTTATATCTGGGCTCTGTTCTGTTGCACTGGTCTATGGGTCTGTCCCTACCTTTAATTTTATGCTCTTCTTTCTGCATCTCAACCCTGCCCATGGACACACTCTGGTACAGATGAATGAACTTCATTTAGGACTTAACTCAGAACTACATATGAAACTTTTGCCCTCAAACCAAACTCTGACAAGTGTGATACCTATCTGTCTACAACTATACATCCCTTAAGTGTACAGAATTTGTGGATTGGTAGGCAAATAAATAAAAGGAAATTATTTCTATTTATTTACCTGTATCTGCAACATTCCTCATAGTATGTTTGAAAGCCCAAATAATGGAATCCAAAACAAGTTTAAACTGTGCAGGTGGAATAGCCAGGAATGCTGGGAAACAATGAGAATTGACAGCCTGAAGTAGTAAGAAAAAGTTTGTTCTGTGTTCAGGGTATTCTTCAAAGTCCTAAAAATAAAGGGTGAGAACAAAATAGTTTCATTACCTAACTATGTTAAATGGGGCGTCGGGGTGGTGGTGGTGGTGGGGGAACAAGTCCTAATACAGTATAAGTGTTAAGTGTTTGGATTTGTCAGTGGATCTCATGAGACAGTCTCCCAAAAGGCAAACCCAAAGACAATATAATTCCACACTCCCAGAAAACAAAATTACCATTTATTCCATAAATGAATTACCAAAATGAAGGCTCACAAGGTCACCTGATTACAAAGATAACTCATCAAAACCCAATGAAAAACATCATTTTCTAATAACTGAGATTAGTACCACTTTTAGTGACTTTGCAACCACTAACAGATTAACAAAAATGTCAGCTACTGTATAAATTTGTACACTTATACCTACATTTCTTCTTCTTGATTAATATATTTTTCCATTTATTCAAAACGTGTATTAAACGTTTGTAACTGAAACGTAGACCCACCGCTTCATTCAAACACATTAATACAACTCAATTCTTAATGCCTAAAATGCAGCAATTTTCAATAAATCCTAGCTAGAGCTGCTCTCTGTGACAATTATAATCTGCCAAATTCACTCATTTGCTGTGAACGTTTTTTCATAAATTAAAACAACAAAAAAAGTAAAGATTTCCCTGGTCTAGAAGTTCAAATAGTTAGCTCCAAGATTAAAAATTATATTGCTCTCATAAATATCATTTATGCTTTCAAGAGTTATAAGGATACTGCAGAATTTCCCATTATATAACAGAAATATAAATCACATACCTTATTTATCATATTCAATGTGCATTCAAAAACAGCATCAAATATTTGAGGTATTTCAGCTGTTATATGTCCTCCTAATTTGTTGACAATAATAGCCATAGTACTAAGCACTTCTGGTTCTCTAGCAGCTGGAACATTTCTCTGGTAATCGATGAGAACTGCATCCAACAGAGGAGGAACAAAATTTTCAGCAACCTGTTAATAAAAAAAAACTTTTAAGTATAATTTAGGCACTTGCTAACTATTTATAAACAGGTCAGTGTTGTCTAGAAGATTCAGATTGATCTGTTGGAAACTGGAAAAGCCCGGGGTTTGCTTAGGTTTTTGTAACATTAAAACTTTTTGCCATAAGAAACCAATTCAGTTAATAGGCTGAAACAAGCCATGGACATCAGGTACTTCAGATCTGTAATTATTAAAGGAAACTGAAGCCCCAAATCAAGTGGCTGGCTCCAAGTTACTCTGGAAGGAACAAGACTGTAAGGATACTATACTTCTGAGTATATTTGAATTCACCGACCCAAACCTCAACACAAATTTTAGTTGTAAAATGCTATACCCTCCTTGTTACTATTACAAGATAATCCTAAAACTGGTCGGTCCAAGCAATTTACTGTAAACTTTGAACTTAACATCAATTAATCCTACTTTTTACTTTAGAATATTAAATACAATTTTGATCTCATATTACAGATGTTCAAAACCTTTCAGTATATGACAGAGAATTCTACAATTGTTTTCTCAACAAGTTTCCTGATAAGTAAGAACAATATTGCAATTTCAAAATTATGAAAGTCAACCACAATGTCCACAAAGCAGAGGTAACAGGAATAGGATTTTTTTTTAATGGTCTAAGAATCAAGAGAATGAAATGGAGTTAACAAAAATAATTCACATTTTTCCAAGTTCAGAGATACACAGCTGGTTTAGTTTCTGAAGACCATTTTCCTTTTTGGAAATGACTTAAAACTAAAATGAAGAAGAAGAAATGGGGTTTTCAAACCTTCAACTGGTAAAATGCTTACTCTCACTGAAGAGGTAAACTAATAGCAGCTTTGTAACTTACTCTGAAAACCCTGGGTAACACAAAAATTTTATGTGAACTCTGAACTCTATCTGTGGTGAAATTTAAAATGCCCCCATCTTCTTGGCTATCCTGTTTTGTGTCACTACTGTCGCCTACTAACAGCAATTTCTTTGAAAGATGCTACAGAGTGTTTAAAGAACTCAAGGATTCCAATATACAGAATGCAGTAAGAGCCACCCCAAATGTAGACACAGAAATTACTTCTGAATTAGCTATAAGCATAGAGTCATGTAACATACCCTAGAGAGTGCAGCATCAAATGAAAACACAGAAGGCCTAACATCTCACTTACCATCTGTGGATCATTAGATCTGCTCACCCAGCCAGATATTAACTTCAAAGTTTCCCTTTTTACTGTTCGCATACTTCTAATTAATGGCTGCTTTGTAACCATCTCACCTAAAAAAACACAATCCAAGTATACAAAATTAATACACAGAAATCTGTTGCATTCCTAAATACTAACGATGAACTAGCAGAAAGAGAAATCAGGAAAACAATTCCATTTACAATTATATCAAAAAGAATAAAATATCTAAGAATAAACCTAACCAAGAAGGTGAAAGACCTGAAAGACACTCAGAAGAGAAATTAAAAGACACCAATAGAAATATATCCCGTGCTCTTGGATAGGAAGCATTAATATTGTCAAAATGGCCATCCTGCCTAAAGCAATCTACAGATTCAATGCAATCCCTATCAAAATACAAACAGCATTCTTCAAAGAACTACAGCAAATAGTTCTAAGCTTCACATGGAACCACAAAAGACCCCAAATAGCCAAAACAATCCTTTAGAAGAATGAAGTAGGGGGATTACGCTCCCCAACTTCAAGTTCTACTACAGAGCCACAGTAATCAAGACAATTTGGTACAGGCACAAGAACAGGCCCACAGATCAATGGAATAGAGTCCAGATATAAACCCATACATATATGGCCAATTAATATATGATAAGGGAGCCATGGATATACAATGGGGAAATGGCAAAACTGGACAGCTATATTTAAGAGAATGAAACTGGATTATTGTTTAACCCCATACACCAAAGTAGACTCAAAATGGATCAAAGACCTGAATGTAAGTCATGAAACCAAAGAACTCCTAGAAGAAAACACAGGCAAAACTCTCTTGAATATAAATACAAGTAACTTTTTCATGAATATGTCTCCTTGGGCAAGGGAAACAAAAGCAAAATGAACAAATGAGACTACATCAAACTCAAAACCTTCTGTACAGCAAAGGACACCATCAGCAGAACAAAAAGGCATCCTACAATATGGGAGAATATATTCATAAACGACATATCCAACAAGAGGTTAACATCCAAATACATAAAGAGCTCACACGCCTCAACACCCAAAAAGCAAATAAGTATAAAAAAATGGGCAGAGAATCTGAACAGACACTTCTCCAAAGAAATTCAGATGGCCAATGGGCACATGAAAACATGCTCCACATTGCTAATTATCAGGGAAATGCAAATAAAAACAACAGTGAGATATCACCTCACACCAGTTAGAATGACCAACATCGAAAAGAGAAGCAACAACAAATGCTGGCGAGGATGCAGAGAAAGAGCAACCCTCCTACACTGTAGTTCAACCACTGTGGAAAGCAATATGGAGGTTCCTCAAAAAACTAAAAATAGAATACCATTTGACCCAGGAATTCTACTCCTAGGAATTTACCCATAGGAAACAAGATCTCAGATTCAAAGTCATATGCACCCCTATGTTTATTACAGCACTATTTGCGGTAGACAAATTATATGGAAGCAACCTAAGTGTCCATCAGTAGATGAATGGATAAAGAAGAGGTGGTACGTATACACAATGGAATACTATTCAGCCATAAGAAAACAAATCTACCATTCATAACAACATGGATAGAGCTAGAGGGTATTATGCTCAGTGAAATAAGCCAGATGGAGAAAGACAAGTACCAAATGATTGCACTCATTTGTGGAGAATAACAACAAAGTAAAACTGAAGGAACTAAATAGCAGACTCAAAGACTCCAAGAAGGGATTATCTGTTACCAAAGGGGAGGGGTGAGGGAGGGAGAAGGGGATTGAGAGGCATTATGATTGGCACATATGGTGTGTGTGTGTGTGGGGGGACACACAGGGAAGACTGTAGCACAGAGAAGACAGGTAGTTACTCTGTGGCATCTTGCTATGGTGATGGATTTTGACTGTGGTGGGGTGTGTGTTTGTGTGTGGGAGAGGCGCAGGACTCAACAATATGTGCGAATGTAGTGACCACAATGGTTCCTCTTGTGAAACCTCGCAAGATTGTATATCAATGATACCTTAAAAAGAAACAAACAAAAACACAAAACAAAAACAGAATGGCATTGCCGTTGTGTGAAAGGTATCCAATTAAGAACTAGGAAAATGCCACCTGCATCTACAACCCATTAACCCACAATTTATCCTTCCTTTTCTTGGGGAAATTTTACTCATCTACTCAAGTATTACCTCTTTCCAAACTTTCCCAGCTGTCTTCCTGCTTCTGCAGCCCCAAAGCAAAAAACAAAATCAAAAACAACAGTCCAGTGAAACCCAACTTTCACAACTAAAATTCTACACTGGGTGTTACATGTCCTTCAGATACTCTTAGTTCCCACTTACCATTAAAAACATTGTCCTTCAGATACTCTTAGTTCCCACTTACCATTAAAAACATTAAGACAAAGTGAATAGCACAGATGAGTTATTGGGAAAGTAAGACTAATTTTGTATGGGAAAGTGTGTAAGTGGTTAAAAAAAAATTGCCTAGGGTCATCTGAAACATGGGAGGGTTAATTTAAACCTAATAAATCCTGAGTGCTTATAAGGCAGTCAATGTACAACTACATGTTATACATCACTCCATAAGAGTTCAGAATCACTTACCATTAGCTTGGATAGCTGCAGAAATATTTTCACTGAGGCACTTGTATACATTAAGCATATCTAAATAAATTCTCCCAAGTTGAATTACAAAGGGATGTCCAACAGCTTTGCAGGCTCTTACATTTGTTTTTAATATGCTACCAAGCTGCTTGACTGTTTCAGGATCTTTAAGTATATCCACATTCTGTGAAGGACAAATGGCATTAATAATCCCCGTAATTACTGAAGCAAAAACTACTACCTGCTTTGCTTTAAACCACCATCATATTTACAATCCTAAATGGTAAAACAAACATGGAAATTTTTACTACCTATCCCTTCCACTAACAAAAGTGTGTCAAATATTCCCAATTTACCATCAAAATAGAATAAAAATATAATACAATTATTTTTAATGTGCAAAAGCACAAAGAAAACACTTAAGGATCAGACATACAAATCAAAGATACTAAATTCACTACTTCTGTTAATAACACAGTCTTCTTAAATTCCATTATTTACAGAAAGTAATGAAACTTACTTTGGTTGCCTGCTGGATTATGCTATCCCAAACCTGATTAGGGAGTAGCATGTATTTTTCTATCAAATGTTCTTGTACTGTTTGGTCTGTCTGTGCACCAATCATGTACCCCACAGCTTCATAAAACGTATGGACCTGTGTTGAAAGACAGACATTTTACTTTTATGCACAAGAAGTAAAGCCATACACCAACAATTCACATTTGTACCAAAACAACTAGTTTTATTACAAGTGTCAGAAATATTTCTATGAAGTAAGAAATAGCTTAACATACTTCTGGTTATATTCCTTACTGTAAAAACTTAACCAGAAGCACCTGAACTAAGCCCAATAGTAGCACTCTTTCTACTCCCATTAATGAATTCTGATTAGAACAGCAGTTACTTTCTAAGAGAAATATGCAGTGTTCTACATACCTGTTGAGGCTGAAGATCACAAATTATAGTGTTTATGTTGTTCAAAATCTCATCAATAAATGGCATTACTTCTCCAACCTGAACCTGAACAAAATGCCTGCGGCATTTCTGAGCTATTTTAATGAAAGTATCACAAGCCATGTCCTGGACTCCATCATGGGTCTCTAACAAAACAAAAAGATTTATCAAGGAATTTAAGAAAAACATTTTTTGTTGTTCAACAAAAATAAGTAATACATTAAACAATGATTTACCGTGCATGAATTCAAAGAGCTTGTTAACTACAGTCTTCAAAAATTTCCAGTGAGCTCTTAAAAATCTTGGATATTGACCTACTATGTACATGATATTTGATGCAATAATAGCTTTATTATCTTTTCCTCTCTTCTGTTCACATAATCCTAATAAATCCTGTAAAACAAGACAGATTTTAGTCATTTATAATGAAATACACTTAACCTAATGGTTCCAGTTCACATATATCACGTGCATACCTTTATTACAGTTACAAGAAATCGTTTCTCATCCTCTTCATGCATTGCTCCACTAATGGAGCCTATTGCCCAACACAATGTGTTCAAATTTTTCCATGACCACTCTGTACCATTCACTTGATTGTGAAGCTTTTCAGTCATTATTCTTTCAGTATCTACATAATCCAGGTGGGTAAGATAAACTACAAAGGAAAAAAGTTCCAGATGTTTCAAACACAAAACGATTTTTACTAAGGAGTAACAGCATTTTTTTGTAAGGATTGCTATTAACAGATTCGGAGGAGAGAATCGCATTTCCCTAGTGTATTTCTACCCCAGAATAAAATTACAAAGATAAAGATTAGATTCAAAGTAGTTATTGACTTACCTAATGTTTCTCTCATATTCTTATACAAATTTATGGAATCTGTGTCCTTCATGAATTCTCTCACAACTTCTCCCTGATCATTTTCTACAACCAATACTTCCTCTGGTTTAGCCATACGACTAACCATCAATAAACGGACCTAACAGAAGAAAAATTTGTTAGATTTTTGCTATTAGCGGAATCAAATGAAGCAAAAATTGAAATATATTCACTTAGTACCAACACACCAAACAAAATTATTCCCACAATATAAACATACTTAAAGTATCATTCTACAACCATATTTTTATTCATCGTGAATATAAGTCACCTGTCATTAATCTTTCTGGTACCTCATGGGTGGACAGATTGTGAACAGATTGGTGGGTGGCCTCCTAATCTGTATTTCTCACAAACGTACACGTGGTGCTGGTGCTTCTTGTAGAAGGCCTACATTTCTGAGAACAATAGTTCTTAAACCAATTCTTTTGTGTTCTAGGTTTCAACATGCAAAGCAAGTTGGATTCTTTTTGTAGCTCATATATTTGGATATGGTAGCCAAAAACTAAAGGCCACTATTTCAGTCCTCAAAATCACAGTAAGCAACAGCAAGAGCACTCAGCCAACCCACTTTATGGTTACCTTGGATAATACAGGCAAATACAGTTGTCTCCTGGGAGGAACGTCAAAATGTTGACTTCCAGATAGCAATGGAGAGGCAGATGTAGAGAATGGGCTCTCTCTATAGAGCTCAGCTGCCAAATGATTCCAGTACTCAAGACAAATCTTAAAGATTTCTGTTTCCTCCACTTCTGACACCAATAGCATATAATGAAGGGCCTACATGTAAGACCAAAGCAATTAAAACAACCCTTAGATATTATCAACCAACCTCAAAACTGCTTTCCAGTTGTCACAATAGGAAATAAAAATTCATGTTTTGTTTTGCACAACTGAGGTTTACTAATCCAATGAACTGTAGAAATTAAGTTGTGATTTCTTCTGACATGTCCTAGAATCCTCTCAAAAACCTTATGTAATGTCTGTTAATACATACTAAGTCTCTGAAAACAGTACATACATTAAAAGGTACCGTGTATAAATAGCCAGAAGGTAGAAGCAATCCAAATGTCCAATCAATGCTAAATGGACACACAAAATGTGATTATACCCATACAACTGATTATTATTCAGCCGTAAAAGGGGTGAAGTACATGTTTTAACGTGGATAGACCCTAAAAACACACTAAGTGAAACAAGCCAATTACAAAAGACCACATACTATGATTCCATTTACATGAAAGGTTCAGAAGAGGTACTTTCATAAAGACAGAGCAAATTAGTGGTTACTAGGGACTCGGGAGAATGCAATGAAGGAGTGACTGTCAATGAGTACACCATTTTTTGTGGATCGTGGCATGTTTTGCAATGGACAGATGGTTGACAATACTCAATGTACTAAATGCCACTAGACTGTACACTTTAAAATGGGTAATTTTTATGTTATATTAATTAGGCCTCAATTTTAAAATAAGGTCTTTATAGATTTTTCATCTTAGAATTTAATATTTATTATAAATTACTGATCTGGCATTATCTAGCACATAAAATCAGGAAACTCAGCTTGTAACTATAACAGAATTAACAACATGTATTTATAACGTATTGACAACACGTAAGAAGTTACCTACATTTTAAAACAAAGGCACACTTCTTAGGAATTTTAATTATTATGTGGAGAAGAATTTCAGAAGCCAAAGGCTCCTCAAAGCCCACCTACCTCCATGAGTGTTTCCCTGAGATTTAATCTTTTTTCTATAAGTTGACCATGTTCCTTAAGAAATGTACAGAGAAACAAACTGAGATTTTGAATAAAGTTCTGCTCATCGTCTTTGCCATTTGAATATGCAAGTCGAATATTGGTATTTAAAGGAAGCATCTGCAAATTTAAAATATGGACCATTAGCCTGCATTTTAAAATCAACAAAAAGACAAAACACATTTAAGTCCAAAGATTCTATCACTCTTAAATGTTGGCAGTAGCAAGACCTTCTCAAAGATTATCCTTTGATATTTTCCTGTCAGATATTCCCCTCTTTATTATAATTAAAAATGTAAAGATTTTAATTTATTCTTTAGATCACAAACATATACAGTGAAGTGGTATGATTAACCTTCGAGATAATTTCATATATATCTAATCAGACTAGGACTTGGATAAATCCTTTTAGAGCCTTAAAGTCAGAAGTAGAGCTGATATTAAATATCAGGTTCCCAAGTTTGTAAATCCAGTAGAAATAAATTGGCATCATACTCTCAGAATCCTTACTTTAACGAATTTTCAAAATATTCCCAAGAATTTCTGGGTAACTCTGACTTTACATAATAAATACATACAATTTTAGCTGATCTATCATAAGATATGCTGAAATGGTTTAACACCAATCCAATTTTTTTTAAGACATTAAAATTTAGTCAGTTTTTAAGAGGGTTGTATTACCTGTTTTAGCTGCATCATTGTCAGTGTAAATAGTGTTACAAATTGTTCCTCATATTGGCTTACACTCACACCAGCAATCTCAGTGAGGCACTTGAGAGAGACATTTCGGAACATTGGAACATTCAGGAACTATTTTAATTAAAAAGAGAAATAAGACTAAAGTTAAATGGCCTAAAACACTTCACCTGAATTTAACAAAAAAAAAACCCCACAAAGGATTTAATAAATAGGAACGCTGAGAAAAAAATTGTGTAAACTGGTGATATGACTGGTTTTGCACATGTATTTTGAGGAATTTTATTATCCACCCAAAAGACAGTAAGTGCTTCAGGAGCAAACTGTGCTTTCTTGTGATGTTTCCTCAGATATCTAAAAAAACACAAAGTTGCTCAGTAACTTTCCAGGACCTGTTGCATGACTTTTAAGGACATCATGTTTTCTGTGTAGTCTAAAAAGGACTCAAGATTTGTAACTGCTTCGGATTTTAGGAGATGGGTAATACACCTAGGATTAATGAAAGGGTGGGAAAAAGGGGCTCTTTGATGTTTTGTTGTTAAGAAAGTAGAAAAACAGTGTATCATTTGTGAATGGAAATTTGGTAAGCATCAGCCTTAAAAATGTACATCTATTAATCTGATACTAACATGAATAAAAATTTACTTAAAGCAAGTATTTGGACAAGTACATATATATCCTATATATAAGAAATGCTCCCTGCAGTACTGCTGACAATAACAAAAAATTTTATGTAAATTGTCTATCAATAAAATGTCTCCAATATTATAAATTCACATATTAGAATAGAATTACTATATTAAGCTCTAAGCTGTGAAACTCCAAATTTAAGTTATAATGGCCTGCTTTTATTATGTCTTGATTAAGCACGTAAGTTATTTACATCTACCAAGAAAACGTGGTATAAGATAATACAACCAATTGGTATCTGGATGAACAATTTTAAGACTTTACATGGCATTATATGCTACTGCTTAAAATTATCAGGAAAAAAAATACAAGACTTTGCATTTTGTAAAAACATCTCTTTACTTACCTAGTGACCTATATATAATCAACTGAAGTAAAATCACACATGTTAATAGTTATTCACATGGAATTCGTAAGATCACATGGCATAAATGGCACAATCATAAAATTTTGACACTATTTCAAAGAATTACCAGCTGAAACATGGAAAAGTTCTGAGCAGGCAGTTTCTTCATCACAGAAACAAGACTGGTATGGCTATGAATGCATAATGTTTTTTCTATATGAAAGAGCATTACACACTAAAAAAATATGTACAATTATCCTGTAATAAATACAACCGAAATATATTCAATGTACCTTATAAATTAATGTGCTGATTAACTTGGTCTCAAAAATGTATCCCAGTGGAATCCAGTTAAGAAATCTGAGCAATGTTTCCAAAGTTGCATGTACAAGTGGAGCATTTTGGGAATTTTCCTGCAACAAAAACATACCTATAAGTAACTATAATCTCATAATCATTATTCTAAAAAACGGATTTAAAAGCACTTACCATCACGAATTGACACAGCTGAAAAATTTGTGAGAACTCATTGCACATACTAAAAAAAAAATCATTATGTTAGTATATAGAAATACTGTAATCATTTACATACATTAGAAATTTCAGCATTCTGATCATTAAAAATTTCAGTTACTTCTATTTTCACACAAATAGCAATAACCTTCAAAAGCTACAAGGTTATTAAAGCCACATGTAATATCACCTTCTAAAATTCATGTATACAGACTGCTATAAAAAGCACTTAATTCTGTTTCTTGGAAGTTTGGGTTTTTTGTAATCCTTGAATAATTTCAATCTTATCTTTTTAAATCAAGAAGATAGTTGAAATAACTCTCTCAAATAAAAGTGGCATTAGGTATATCCTAAATCCTAAAATGTGCTTATATACCAAACCAGAAGAAAAATGGTGAATTCTGAAGCCAGTCTGAATACACAAAGGTAAGAAATTGCTGTGCTCTAGTGACTAGAACAAATTTTTATTCCCAGGTAGAAGAAAATAAAAGTCTGGCATGTTCCTAGTTAACTAGCTATAGGGGAACTGACAAGATACAGGACTAGTAAGAATTCAGTTGGCATTTGGACACAAGTTATTCCCTTGAAATGTATAATTAACTAGTCACCACATAAAACAGATCCCAAAGAGGTTTCTGGGAAATGTCAACCTGTATTCCTTTTGTGTAAGATATATGACATTGTTTTGCTGTGCCAACAGAAGTATGACATCTTTAACACCACACATACTTGTCAAGCCTCCAGTATTTACATTAGGTTCATTTTAGAACTATTTTAATTTCTCCTCAAAAACAAAAGCAACCTAACATATTAAGGAACACATATTCCTTAAAAGTTTATAATCTACCTCCCAAGCTTGAAATTACTTGAGAAATTACTTTAAAATTCTACAAATTACTTGCCTGTCTTTTAAATGCTTAGCTTTCACTTGGGTTATCTGTCCACTAGAGAAATCAAATACTTCTTCACTCAAGAGTTTAAGAATCACCATGTTATTCTGACAGAGACTTTCACTGGTCCTACTTGCTCCAACAATATCACTGATAAAAGTTGGCCAGTGCTTTGGCCATTCTTGTTTCAGTATCTAAAATAAAGAGGAGAAATATTAATTTCATTTTACTTGTCTTTGGCAAATAAAACTTCAAAGAAACTATGTGATACTAAAAGCAAGAACAAATTATCAAACACTTTTCATTTTCTCCCCCTTGATTAAGACAGCCAATGTGCCACCCTCCATGAAATACACAAGATGAGGTACAAAACACACAGATAAAGTCCTCTGTCTCAAATGGCTCATGACTCCTCTTAATTATCCCAAATGGCCTATCTGGCTCTAATGTATATATAATATCAGTATTTGCCAGATAGATATGTGCAAATTATCCTAGAAAACTCAAAGATCTAAGTCTAATAAATACAAAGGTGATGGGCAGGGAAAGGCATTTTCTTTCTCTGAAATCTGGGCCTTGATATGTAGTAGGGTTTGGACATTTAAGTTTAGAAGAAAGGAGGCATTACAATTAGGGATGGAATTATCTTTGACCAAAGCCTAACAGTTTATTAGATTTAAAGTCTGTAGTGTACATTTTGTATACTAGGTACTTCCCAACCAGACATTCTGTGGTAGCACCTATCCTAAAGAGCTAAGTAACTACTTTGTACTCCTCTCCCTCCTCATTCAGATAGGCTAACAACAAAGAAAAGTCCTATTTTATAAAGTTAATGAAAATTTTTGTTTTCAAAACTTACTAAGTACAAAAATCTTTTTTCTTCCCCCTCATATACCAACTAATGTTCTCCAGAAAATTTTCTGGCATTACAAAAAAAAGTAAATATAAAATTTTTGAAGTCTGACTATATAGAAAGTCTGAAAAGAAACTAAGTATAGAGATCAACAAAGGAAATGCTGAATTCAAAGGCCAAGATTTATGAATTAAGATTGAGATAGATGACATGGAAACATGCACAGTACCAGGATAAGAACAATTTAAATGAGTCCCATCTATATAGGAGCCATAAAAGTGATGGGGCTTACAGTATTTAATGTTTCCTACCACAGCAAATTAAAAATTTCAAATTCTAGGCAGCAGCTTGAATAACTATTACAGTTATTATAAAGACTACTACTACTACACTACTTCTGTAAGATGTTAGTCTAATTATTTGATAAAGTAGGTTTGGATATTTTGTTCAAGTTATCAGCCTAATTGAAGCATTTCATTCTTCTAGAGAAAACAGTGAATCTACAAGCTTACCTGAACAAGAATCATATTTAATTTTCCGATATACACCTTTTCCTTCTAAGAAAAGAAAAAAGTTCAGATTAAGTGAGGACCTGTAAGTGTAATAAGAATATAAGCACAGGCAATCCCTGAGAAAAATGACTGCAGATCTATTATAAATGATTGTGCATGTATATGTTTGTATGTCTGAAATAGGATTAAGCTGAAGATTCAATATTTAAATGATCTTACGCTCTCACAATAATTTCCAAAAAAGCTCTTACCTCTACACAAGTTGGGTCAGATGACGTCTTAATAATGAGGCCAACAACGTATTTTTTTATTCCTATTAAAAAAAAAATTATTCAATACTTTTACAGCATGCTAATAAATTTTCAGGAACAAAAAAACTGAGGGAAAGGGATAACAGTAAAGATAATAAGCCAATCCCATCACCGATACTGGCATTTTTTGGAAAACGCCAATAATTTCAGTGTACTACATTTAAAATTTTTTGGTTAGCTTTTATAAAATACAGGTTTAGCAGTAATAAATTATCCTCTAAGATACTCTTTAATGCTAATACCAGTCAAGTACACCAGTATGTGATTTTTCAAAATAAAAATACACAAGGGACTAATATGTTGTTCATTTAAATGAATATATACATCAAGTAATTTTTTATGTGTTAAAACTACAAATCCCTGTATATGTTAACTTTTAAAGCATTACAAATTTATGTAGAAGTATTTAAAATCAAGGCCAGATGTTATCCCTTTCCAGTCTATTTTAATTATACCATTAAGTTCCCCACTACAATGTAGTCAAAACAGGGTTTTTGTAGTGTTTTCTCCCTAAGGATATCTTAATAACCTATTATTTGAACAGTGAAGACTTCATGCCTTTGATTTTAATTTGCATCATTCAGAATTTCCTCAGCATCTGCTATAGGTTGCCTTAAATTCTGAAGTAATGCAATGAACCTACATTAACACTCCTGAAGGTTATTTCCCACTAAAGACTACTCTCACATCTCTTTAATTTAAGGTTTACCACCAAATAATTCATTGAGATCTTCAAATTTCAGAGCTATCTGAACTTTGGAAATATAAAGAGTTGTGGCGACATAAATCCAAGTTAAGATCAACAGAAACAACAACAAAAAAGTTGTGGGGCTGTGTCCCCGCCAAGCCTTATCTAACACATCTGGGGTGCTTGACTCAATTTTCATTCAGAAGGTATTTACTAAGACATTTATCCATAAGAATTACCAGGAAATATAGCTAACTTGAAGGTCACAAAATGCTTATATACAGTAATCTTCATGAGCTAAAGTATAAATTTACGATTATGGTTCTGTTCATTCATACTTGTAATTTTTACTGATGTTGAAACTGTGCTTTCCTAATTGTCCCAAGTAGAAATAATTTTATTAGTACAATATCACATAATGAGAGTTATTTACCAACTAAAAATGTAGTATGTAATTTAAGTAGGACCAATATTTACAGTGTTAAGAAGTATTTAAAAAACTGCCTGCTGGTTGCCAAAAGTACAAACACATACAATCTAATAAAAATTTTATCATTTACATTTTTAAAAGTCAGTTCTACATTAGACCACAATACTGTTACAGACAAGATCTATCAATTAATACTAAAATGAGCAAACCTTTCAGAAGAAATGAACATCTGCATATTGTCTCAAATTGTCTTCCCAAGACAGCTCTCTCTCTCAAAGTGAAAAATAATTTTGTACATAGAAAACCAGCAGGCACCATTATAACCAACTGATAAAGGTTAATAATAAATGAATAATTAAACACATTGATACCATGTACCCCATGTCTTGGTTTAGTGAGCTGAGGAGGACATATCAGTTGTGTGCTATTCTTGCCAAAAAATGTGGAACCTCAGCCTAATCATGAGAAAACAGTAGACAAAACTAAACTGAAATACAATCTAAGAATCAAATGACCAGGAATCATCAAAAATGTCAGACATAGCAATCAAGACTTAAGAATTGCTATGGATTAGGAGACTAAAGAGATGCAACAAAATGAGCTGTAGAATAGAAAAAGGACATGAAAGAACGCATGAAATTTGACCTAAGGCTCCATAGATCAATTAACAGTACTAAACTACTATTAGTTTTTTCATTTTGATCATTTTATTACAGTTTTATCAACTTTTTAGGCATTCATGCAGTCTTTACTTTATTTATTTTTTATTTTGGTATCATTAACGTACAATCACTTGAACAACATTATGGTTACTAGACCCATTACCAAGCCCCCCCCACCACATTCCCCACTACAGTCATGGTCCATCAGCGTAGTAAGATGCTATAGAATCATTACTTGTCTTCTCCATGAATACTACCTTTCCTGTGTACCCCGCCATTGCATTACATGTGCTAATTGTAATGCCCCTTTCCCCCCCTTATCCCCCTCTTCCCACCCATCCTCCCCAGTCCCTTTCCCTTTGGTAACTGTTAGTCCATTCTTGGGTTCTGTGAGTCTGCTGCTCTTTTGTTCCTTCAGTTTTCGCTTTGTTCTTATACTCCACAGATGAGTGAAATATTTGATACTTGTCTTTCTCCGTCTGGCTTATTTCACTGAGCATAATACCCTCTAGCTCCATCCATGTTGTTGCGAACAGTAGGATTTTTCTTCTTATGGCTGAATAATATTCCATGGTGTATATGTACTACCTCTTCTTCATCTACTGATGGACACTTAGGTTGCTTCCATTTCTTGGCTATTGTAAATAGTGCTGCCATAAACATAGGGGTGCATGTCTTTTTCAAACTGGACTGCTGCATTCTTAGGGTAAATTCCTAGGAGTGGAATTCCTGGGTCAAATGGTATTTCTATTTTGACTTTTTGAGGACCTTCATACTGCTTTCCACAATGGTTCAACTAGTTTACATTCCCACCAGCAGTGTAGGAGGGTTTGCCTTTCTCCACATCCTCACCAACACTTGCTGTTTGTCTTTCAGATGGTGGCCATCCTAACTGGTGTGAGGTGATATCTCATTGTGGTTTTAACTTGCATTCTCTGATGATTAGCGATGTGGAGCATCTTTTCATGTGCCTGTTGGCCACCTGAATTTCTTCTTTGGAGAAGTGTCTATTCATGTCCTCTGCCCATTTCTTAATTGGATTATTTGCTTTTTGTTTGTTGAGGTGCGTGAGTTCTTTATATATTTTGGATGTCAACCCCTTATCGGATACGTCATTCATGAATATATTCTCCCATACTGTAGGATGTCTTTTTGTTCTACTGATGGTGTCCTTTGCTGTACAGAAGCTTTGTAGTTTGATATAGTCCACTTGTTCATTTTTGCTTTTGTTTCCCTTGCACGGGGAGATATGTTCATGAAGAAGTTCCTCATGTTTATGTCCAAAAGATTTTTGCCTATATTTTTTCCTAATAGTTTTACTGTTTTACAATCAGGTCTTTGATCCATTTTGAGTTTACTTTTGTGTATGGGGTTAGACATTAATCCAGTTTCATTCTCTTATATGTAGCTGTCCAGTTTTGCCAACACAAGCTGTTGAAGAGGCTGTCATTTCCCCATTGTACATCCATGGCTTCTTTATCCTATATTAATTGACCATATATGCTTGGGTTTATATCTGGGGTCTCTATTCTGTTCCACTGGTCTGTGGGTCTGTTCTTGTGCCACTATCAAATTGTCTTGATTACTGTGGCTTTGCAGTAGCGCTTGAAGTCAGGGAGCATAATTCCCCCTGCTTTATTCTTCCTTCTCAGAATAGTTTTGGCTATTCGGGGTCTTTTGTTGTTCCATATGAATTCTAGAACCATTTGTTCTAATTCATTGAAGAATGCTGTTGGCATATTGATAGGGATTGTATTGAATCTATAAATTGCTTTAGGCAGGATGGCCATTTTGACAATATTAATTCTTCCTACCCAAGATCATAGATGAATTTCCATTTATTAGTGTCCTCTTTAATTTCTCTTAAGAGTGTCTTATAGTTTTCAGGGTATAGATCTTTCACTTCCTTGGTTAGGTTTATTCCTAGGTATTTTATTCTTTTTGATGCAACTTTGAATGGAATTGTTTTCCTGATTTCTCTTTCTGATAGTTCATCATTAGTGTATAGGAATACAACAGATTTCTGTGTATTAATTTTGTATCCTGCAGCTTTGCTGAATCCAGATATTAGATCTAGTAGTTTTGGAGTGGATTCTTAGGGTTTTTTATGTATACTATCATGTCATCTGCAAACAGTATGACAGTTTGACTTCTTACCAATCTGGATGCCTTTTATTTCTTTGTGTTGTCTGATTGCCATGGCTAGGACCTCCAGAACTATGTTGAATCAAAGTGGGGAGAGTGGGCATCCTTGTCTTGTTCCCAATCTTAAAGGAAAAGCTTTCAGCTTCTCGCTGTTAAGTATACTGTTGGCTGTGGGTTTGTCATGTATGGCCTTTATTATGTTGTGGTACATGCCCTCTATACCCATTTTGTTAAGAGTTTTTATCATGAATGGATGTTGAATTTTGTCAAATGCTTTTTCAGCATCCTTGGAGATGATCATGTGTTTTTTGTCCTTCATTTTGTCGATGTGGTGGATGATGTTGATGGATTTTCCAATGTTGTACCATCCTTGCATCCTTGGGATGAATCCCACTTGATCAGGATGGATGATCTTTTTGATGTATTTTTGAATTCAGTTTGCTAATAGTTTGTTGAGTATTTTTGCATCTATGTTCATCAAGGATAATGGTCTGTAATTTTCTTTTTTTGTGTTATCTGCCTGGTTTTGGTATTAGAGTGATGTTGTTCTTGTAGAATGAGCTTGGGAGGCTTCCCTCATCTTCTACTTTTTGGAAAACTTTAATGAGGATGGGTATTGGGTCTTCATTAAATGTTTGATAAAAATCTGCAGTGAAACCATCTGGTCCAGGGGTTTTGTTCTTAGGTAGTTTTTTGATTACCAATTTAATTTCTTTGCTGGTAATTGGTCTATTCCGATTTTCTGTTTCTTCCTGGGTAAGCCTTGGAAGGTTGTATTTTTCTACTCATGCAGTCTTTACTTTTGGGGCAACATTTCTAAAGTCTAAAATTGTTCATAGTAACAAAAGGCTTTAGGGACAAAATAAAATCAGGACTAGTTTTAATAAGGAGATTTTTAAAAGTGAAACAATTATGGGGAATAAAATCTGTTTTAAAAATGTGTGAACTGTACCAATTATTTAGGGTCTCCCACACAATACTCATGTCCTTAATATCCTTTAGCTCTAATCAAACCATAATTCTGGCATTGTTGATCCTTCTGTTCTTTACACATCATTAAGATCCTAAAAAACATAGGTGATTCTATAAAAAATAAATAGTAGGCATTCCTCTGAAACCTTAACACAGGCAACACAGGGTGTAGAACAAAAACAAAAATACAGCTATCCTCTCAGATTTAATGACTGACAATACCATAAGCGATTCAATACTGTTCTTCTAAATCTGTCTTAAAGAACAGGCAATGTCTAAAGCTACTATTGCCTCTAGTTGGAGCATGTCTGATGGAGGCTTTTCTTAGCCTCAGGGAATAAAATAGGATCAGACAGATACTTCAACTCTTCGGTTACCAATTAAATGAATTAAATATGGTCTCCCTCTTTTCAGAGGCTTCTGAAATTCACCTGTGGATGGAGCAAAGGGTAAAAGATGAAACTAGGAAAAATGTGAAATAAGTAGTCAAGAAACAAATGGGAAGATTCCCACAGGCAATGAAGTTTCAATTTAATGTCAGTTCTACAAGGATCAGTACTTCTGTCCCTTCAAAACAATGGAACCATACAAAAACAACACCCTTTTTGATCAAACAGTACTGCACCTAAGTCACCTGCCTAGAATCTCAACTGGTAGGTACAAGGACTATTTGATCAAGTGCCATTAACTCCTCCAAATCCCACCTGTGGTTTACCCAAAATTTAAAAAACAAAAGCACTTCGATTAAAAAGTTTTACTGTTGTGAACTGCACCTTAAAAAAAGAAAACAAAAATGACACACACAGGAAGGTAGAAAAGTCAATTTTCACAAGCAGCAGAAAAAGCTTAGCTTCTGAGATTTTAACAGAAAATGATAATCCCAGTGTCTCTTATTGTTTGTACCAAATGAATCAGTGTCTGTACGTGCATGCAGAACAAACTTTTTACAACAAAGTACTACCTTTAAAGGCTTCATTATCAGTAAAAACCTTATTAGTAATCTTGTGCTATCTGTTTCCAAGTATTCAGAAAGTGTATGTGAAGAAACTGGGATACTTCTTTCAACAGCTTTCTAAGTTCTTCTTTGAGAATCAGGAAAAAAAAAAAAGAGAAGAACACCTCACTGGAGAGTTCTCAGTTTGCATGTCTACAAGTGCAATTATGTTCTTACATGGTTATGTCACCAAGTTTTTTCAAAGGATTCATACAGCAACTTAGCATACTTCTATCCATTGCATCACCCCATCCTATTCTCAATATGAAAAAAATTTCACCTCTCAAGGTTAAACCTTCAAATATTTATTGAGAAGTGTTAACTCCTTTTTTTCTAAGACGAGCCATGTATAATTTCTTCAAAAGAAGATATAATAGTATAAAAATGCCTACCTAGTCACTGGAAGGCAGCTTATGACATGTAAATTTCCCAAATTCCAGAGTTTGTGCATTTATCATCTATAATCTATTTTCTCAATGTCAAGAAAATGTGTTTGACAATTCCATTTTTTTAAAAAAAGCAGTGTCAAATATTTAATACAAATATTAAGTGGACAGGTATCAACCTTAGCTAGCTAAAACAGATGGTTTTAAAGAAATCCTATCCTGACTTAAAAGTTATACATCACTTTGTAACTTACACAGAAAATTTAAGAATCCTATCAATCAAGAATATCCTGCAAATATTGGATACTTAATGATAGGGTAAAAGAAATGCATACTGAACCTGGATTTTCATAAAGACAATTCATTAAAACCCTTTGAAATGCAAGAATTTACTGACTACAACATGCTGGTGGTGCCATATTCCCATGGAAGCAAACAAAAACCCTTTCAAAATTTAATTCATATGGTTCTACATTATTGTATTATCTAGTCAGTAATACACTGCCATGTAGTAAGTTTTCAACCAAAAACAAGATCCTACAGAGTAAGAGAAAAAAAATCTACATTTCTAAACTGTAAAATCTGAATGAAAAGCTTGCACATTCCGATTCCTTTCAGTGACTAGTTTTCATATACCACAGAAAATGGAAAGCACACTATTACACAAGTACAAAGAGGCAAAACCAACAGTTGTGTAATACTTAAAAGCATCTGATCAATTTCACTTTAAGTAGGTCTACTTTGTAAGCTATAAAAAAATGCAAATTTGGCACATCTCACCATCAAAGCTATATACAATTCAAAGCAAGCCATTTTCCCATGTCATACCTTTTACTTTTTTTTCCCCTTGTCACATATTTATTACCACTTATGTGTCCATTCAAGCCATTAATACCAATCATCAGAAAGATAATCAATAAAATTAGTTATCTGTCCTCTTAACCTTATTTTCTAAAGGAATCCAGGATATTGTTCCTATTTCTCTCAGTTAAATAGTTGTGAAAACAAACAGCAAAGTGAGAAACAACTAGTTAAACTCAAAAGTAGTCATTCTTAACGTAGTGCTCCCATAGAAAGGCTAGAACCAGACTAACTTTTTGCCTGGATGTTTAGAAATTTTTAAGAGGAATGATCTGTAATATTCATCATTCTTAAAAGGGTTTAGCCTCAGATACTAAAGAGAACACTACAAGATATGCAGCAATTAAAATTTTATTGTTTATAGCATTATTATTTCTAGTAAGCAAATAGAAACAAAACGTCTATCCATGGATGAACTTAATTGATAAACAGTATGTGGTATATATACACATGAGATTATTATCCAGCCTTAAAAAGGAATAAAATTCTGATATGTGCTGCAAATATGAACCTTGTAAACATACACTAAGTAAAATAAACCAGACACAAAAACAAATATTGTATGACTCCCCTTATGAGTTACCCAGAAGAGGCAAATTCATAGAGCAACAGTGGTTATAATGTATCATTATTATAACTGATAATGGTGGCTGTAAAATAATAGTGGTTGACACTGATTGGATAGAGTTAATGTTCAGGGATATCTGGGATGATGAAAAAATTCTGGAGATGGAGAGTGATGATGGTTACACAATACTGTCAGTCAATGTACTTACTGACAGAATTATAGTTAAAATGGTAAACAGGTATTATTAAAGATTCGCGATTTTTCCTGTAACAAAAAAGCAATTTTATTGAAATCTACCACTTAACAAATTATTTCTATAGGTGGTTTGTGTCTCCTACTGCTACATGGATGCAAGGTAGGATTAGGTATTGCTAGATCTCAAGTGAAGACCTCTTACGGAATTAGGAAACCTTGAAGGGACCAAATTGTTATCTACAACACATGGTAGGAAAATAATTTTTGCCAATGTATTCTGCTTAAATGGAATTGATTATCTTTAAAACACTGCCATTTAAGAAAGATTTTATTTCCCTTTATTACCTCATCATGGAATAAAACTGGCAAAAATATACAAACACACCTGTCAAATCAGAGATTAGACTGAAGACGTTTCAAACATTACCTTCTATAGGAATGGAACAAATATTTTTACCATGGATTTAAAAGCCCCAAAACTTAATTTTTCTTTTCAAAACCCAACAACAATCTATTCAGTAGGGAGTAAGACAAACAACTTGTAAGAGTAAATATACAGATAATGTGAAAGGATGGTCAACAGTTATTAGGGCAACGCAAACTAAGGCCACAACGACAAGCCATTATATATGACTTATAATGGCTAAAATAAAAACACAAATCATACCACGCTTCAGCAAGGACACTGCTAGTAAGAATATAAAGTTGATAAAATCATTTGGGAAAACAGCTGGGCAGTTAAATATACATCTACCAGGTAGGTGATTCAGTCACTATTCCTAGCTCATCAAGTAACAAAGATTGGGGGGATAAAGGGAGAAGGTACTAACAAAGACGAAGTCCTTGAATTACAGTAGTAGTTTCATGGGTATATGCCTAAGTCAAATTTATTGAATTGTACACTTTAAAATATGCAGTTTATTGTGTACATCAAATATATCCCAAAGCTTAAAAAAACAAAACAAAACAAAAAAACACAAAGTTTTTTAAAAGCCAGTGTTGCTTAAAGGCAACTCATTAGAACATGTGATCTTCAGTATAGTGGGAGATCTTACTCATGAAAGTAACGGAATCAGTGCTGTCTTTAAAATACCATGCTAAATCCTTTGTGGCAGAAATTATATGAGACATACAAAAGTGTGTTTTAAGGTGCCCAGTTAGGAAGCTACTGCAAAAAGTTTCAAGATAACTTGAGACTAATACCTGGTTATTTGGTGAAATGAAGAGAAATAGAGATATTTTTGTGGAAAAATGCTGGTTACACACACATGCCATATTCATTCATACTTCACTGCTAGAAGCAGAGATCTATATGTTACCTCCAATATCATATCCCAATAACCTCGCAAGATGGTCAGGATTCAAGGTACTTAATACATTATGAGTTTACCATTTGTACTATTTTTTTCATAAATTCACCATCCCTTTTCATAATGTCAGCAAATTCTTACCTATCTCTCAAAAAATCTGTGAACTATATGCCTTAAGAGATTAAAAGATGACTCTTTTAATTTTTAAAATCCAGGTTATCTTCCTATAAATTGCTTTTCAGGGAGAGACAAAGGAGGTTCTTCCTTCTTTATGGTTTGAATTTTCTAATCCAAGCACAAAATTCTTTTTATTTAAGCAGTTTGGTTGGATAATTTTAGTTCATGTATAGCCAAGACAGAGAACGAACACCCACTGACAGTCCTAGTTACTCTGTTGGTTACTTCAGTGACTAGCACTCTCTATCCTCATTATGAAAATTTCCCTTCTTCTTCAGTCAAAAATATTTAGTCTTTGCCCTATGATAACTCATTAAGTAAACATTCACTTCAAAATTTAACCTCAAAGACATCAAACATACATACAGTTGACCCATGAACAACATGAGTTTGAACTGTGTGTGGGTTCACACAGACCTTTTTAACAAATATATTGGAGAAAACTTGAATGTGACAATTTAAGAAAAATTTTTTGTCCACTTATTTTTTCTATATATGATACATATGACATACAAAATGTTTTAATTGACTATTATCAGTAAGACTTCCAGTCAATAGTAAGCTATTACTAATAAAGCTTGTGAGGAGTCAAGTTACATGTGGATTTGACTGTATGAAGGTCAGGTATCCCCAACCTCTGCACTTTCATTAGTCTACTGCATACAAGTGAGCGAAAATACTGGCCAAGGCATTAGGCCCTTAAAATAGAGGAATGAAGTAAATTGGGGAACATAATTCAATAATAAGCAGCTCACTGTGTAATTATATACTGACCACCTATATACCAAGCAGTAACAATGCAATGAAGACATTCTCTGATCCCTGACATCATTAAACTTACACTTCGGGGAATAGGGGGAAGAATGAGAAAAACAGTAATAGCCAAGTGTAATGAATATGAAGATGTGGACAGGGGAAAACTCCAAGTAGAAACATTTTTCTTACCTAAAGCAAAATGATTAAAAACCAGAGCAATTTAGTAAATTTTGTATTACATAAGTCTAAACATATTAAAAATGTTTTATTATGAGGTTATATTTCCTTTGCTTTTGATTAAAACGTCTTTTAATTTTTTTTAATGTTCTCACTTGACTATTATCTCTGTGTCTTTTGCTATTGAAATTTTATTGATCTGCGATTCCCCTGGTATAGGATACACTAAGGAACACACAGTAAGAGACCTCTAACCCAGTCTAGAGCTGTCAGGGATTTTTGTGGGAAAGTGCTTTTAGTCAAACGGCCTAAACTGAAAATGCCATTATGCTGAACGAACATGTAAAAATTAACATATGCTTATGGATAAGAACCTGAAAGCAGATAAAAGAAACGTTAGATTGGAAAAAATGTATTAAACGTATTTTGGCTTGCTGTTACATCAAGCACTACCAATTGTGTAAATAAGCTTGACGAAAGTGTCCAAACTGACCATCACCCCCCTTCTTTTAGTAGCAGTGCTCATTATATGTACCTAATTTAATGCTCATGTATTTCTTTTTTTACATGTTTCATCTTCCCACATGTAACACTTTGATGTAGGGATTTATATCGTCTTAATACCTAACAGTGCTTTGTACAAAGCAGATACACAATATATGTCCCAGGTTAATAAATATACATGCTGAGGAGGCTGGACAAGGAATAGCTAACTTGTTAGCTAACAATGTTAGTATATTTTGAAGTACAAAATCTTAAGCTTAGAGAGCCTTAACAATGTTAGTAAGAATTATAAAATTAATATAGTACTGAACTAATTTTCCGATGTTTAACAAATAGATAAATTACCTTAAAAACACAAATCATTAAATAGAACATGCAAAGCTGCTGTTGCATATCTAGATCTAGAGTTCATTAACATTGTGGGGAGGCCATTTTACATGTTCTTCTAATAGTGAACCTCTGGAAGACCTTAGAAGTTATACCACACTTTTTCCTCCACATAATGACTTCACTGACAGCGGCAACTATCTGTGGGTGACAGAGTTAACTTCAGGGGAAAAAAAAAGCTTACACTCCACTTAATTTTATCAATAGTGGTGAGAAAATTCAAGGGGAAAAGGTGGTTCTGAAAGATATATGTATTTTTTAAAATAAATACTGCTTGTAGAGAAATGAAGTTAACTCACCCACACAGAATAGGAACACATGAACAAAACTAAATTTCTCTTCAGTCAGGCAGAATTATTACAACCCCTCTTTCCCCACTTATTTTTCAAACAAGATGGTTAGATTTTCAAAATTAAACTCTTCTACCCCCTGGAATGTGTATATTTTATACTTACATATACAAATATATGGGAGCTACTGTGATTATGTTAAAAACCAAAACTTATCACTCATTCCTGTAGAAAGTTAAAACTGTCAAATCCTCAGGGAGAATTCCTCTTTTTTCAGTAACAAACACAACCATGACTTTGATAAGTTAAGCCAGTATAATTTTAAATCATTTAGTTTTAAAACTAGAGAAGATATTGGAGGATCATCCAGTCCAGTCCTTGTGTAGTAAGAAGCAGGGGTCTAGGTGTTCAGAAACAAAAGAGGGGCTTACAGTAAAACAGTACTGAAGCGAAAAATTAAACACATTTTTGTTGGTGTGGTTAAGCCATGGCAGAAGTTAAATTTTGAGGTTCAAAACACACCACAGTTGTAAAGAAACAAGGACTGTCCCAAAGGTCCTTAAAGAGCAATGAAATCTGAAGGATCTTTTGGGGTCACACAGTCAAACTGTAATTATCTGAGGTAACAAAACATGACCTAACATGGTTTCAACCCAGATGAACCATTTGAATAAGAACTTTTTGGTGGCACTACTTCCTTATAAACTATCATAACTGATCTATGGTTTATGGAATATTAAGGATAGTGCCATAAAGAATTGTCTTATTCACTTCTAAATATGCTAGAAAAGATGCCAAGATTTAAGTCAGACTAGCCAAGGAAACAAGGCCACCATTCCACCATAAAGAGAACATGAGAATACAGGTGAAAGACAACATTTTAAAGACTAAAAGTCAAAGGGGACATATTTTCATAGAAGAAAATGCCACCAGTAGTAGACACTCCATCATAAAGTCCAGACCTCTATTCATATTTTTAAAGATAAAGTTAATATAAAATAGGTAGAATGTAAAAGCTGGGAGTAACAGCAAAGAATTCAATACCAAACCCCAGGTTTCTTAAACTATAATTACCTTAACCAAGACAGAACAAAGGGGAAAGTTAGATGTATAATACCAGGCATCACACCACACCTTCATTTTCTGATTATTTCCTTAGTTTGGAAGCCAACCTCTTATAAGGTAACACCCAGTCTTTCAAAATTTAAAGGCTTGTGATTTTTACAACTTAGTTTTTCCTTTACTGTTAAACTTAAATATTATTCCATGTGTTAACAATACTCATTACCTGTCAGTTACTCTTTGGTGAACTTAAAACAACACATATGATCACATCTTCAAATTTCATTCACTTCAGATATTGTCCAGATTAACTATCAGTTGATACACATCTTCACCACAATATTTATTAACTAGTCTGGTTTCCTTCCTCTTTCTCGCAGAAGATAACATTCTTCTGCCCCACCCCAAAATATAAACAGAACCTGCCTTGCCACAGGATGAAAGCAGAAATTATAGAGCATAATAAATAACTACAAATCCAATTCACCCCACCCCTATTCAGATGTAATACAAACACCAGGAATTATAAAATTCTGAATTCATGATTCTTTAAAACATTTTCCTACCTTCACACTGGTTCCTTGGAAGGATCTTCCACCTTGTTTTTATCACATTTTCCAAAATTTGTAGTCCATAATACTGAAAATTGGAGAATAGACACATGTGACTATATTGCTGTAAGACTGACAACTTTTAGGATTCACAAATGGACAGACATTCACACACTTATATCTAAAGTTTCAAAAACATTATGCTACCAAGTTTAATTACAAATATTAAACAAGATCTATTCACCCATATACTTGATTTTCATGCATTTTCCTCATTTTGTTGTTTACTACTCTATTTAATGTCCTGCTGTTTATACATGCTCACACCAGGAAGAAGAACCAAATAAAAAGCCCTTTAGCAGCCAAATGGGCTCATCTGTAGAAGGAAAGTAGCAGCCAGATATGAATTCACAGCATAAATGACTGCTCATAGGCTAAGTACTTTAACACGACCAGGCTCCTAAGAATTTAGCAGCTTGGGTGCTCTCAAGCTTCCTACCAACCTCTAGTTGTAAGCTCTTGGCCAAGTATTAAAGTATTGTCAGAGATATTTTCATCAGAAAGTGTTTACAAACATCACTGGTGTGTTACTTTAGGAGCAGCAAGACAGCCCATGGGTCTAATTTTAAATTTTAACCCCACCCTTACAGTTGCTATTTCTACTAATTTAAAGATAAACTTTTGTGCACAGTCAAAATAATACACAAATGCATGTTGCAATCTGTATCTACCTTTCAGGTATTCCTTCCTAAATATAAAAACTAAAAATGTAAGAAGTTAGTAAACACAGATACCACTTTGAAGCCATTTTGTCCCTCCTGCTGATTACTCACTCTAAATAGTCAAACTGCTTATAGTAATTTACAATGCTATAGGAGTTACTACCCAAAAGTATTACCATGACCAATTAGTGTGGATAGACAGGAGGAAGAAAAGGGACAAACTGTTGTGGTATGTTCCAACTGGTTGAATTAGGGAAGAATCAGCTACAATACCTGAAAGGTAAATTCATTCATATATAGACATACAACCTCAGATTGCAAGTTTTGGCTGAGAATAAGAGTTCATCTTTAAAATGGTTAGTCATCACACAATAAAATAGGAGCATTAGTATTTCAACCAAAGGGATCATGTAAATGCTCATTTTATCCAAAGCACAATGTAGACTGTCCCAAACTACATTGTGCTCAAATAGCAAATGTTTTTGCTGTTTTCTTTCACTTTTAACATTTCATACTTTTCAGGAAATTTTGCCATTTCAACTAAAATCCTACATTTGCACAACATTCCTTAAAAAGACTTCCAAAATAAAAATAAGGGCAAAGCAAAAATCTAAAATTGTAAATTTGATACCATTAAAAGGTTTCATAATCAGCAGTAAATAGTGAGGCTTTCTTCTATCCCTGTTCACTTACTCCTCTTTATAGGTCTGGATCTCAGAAAAATATAAGTAAGCAAAAAGGTTAAGGTTCTGATTGACTCAGTCTAAATTAACTTAAAAAAAAAAACTACCCTAAAATTTTCTGTATTTATTTTATAGGCATTATATCAGACCATCAAGTTTTAGTAAGTCAAAACAATGCACTTCTTACTATATGGAATATATCCTCTTATCAACCAGTTAAAAGACCTTAAAAAAAAAAAAAGAATAAAACCACCACAAATATACCCGTAAGAATAATCTTAGTAACTTCATTGTATTTTGCAATGCTTTTCAGATTATACTTCTTTTTTAATTGAAGGGTACTTCCCCCTTCGTTACCTTAATTTACTTCTCCATTTATGTCTCTGTTAACCTAAATTGCCTATTTACTAACCTCTAGTCCTTTCTCCAACTATAAAAAGGTAGCATAAGCTTGAAGACACAATTCATAATTTCCGTTTGCCAAGGAGCCTGAAGCACAAGGCCCAATAAAAGTTTTTCATAGGTCAGAGAAATGCATAAATCACCATCGTAATATCCTAAAACCCAATCTCTCCTAGACACTAATACTTCACATATGAAGAAAACTCTCATTTCTTTGATTCTGATTTTTTAAATCTGAAATGATAGCCAAATCTGAGGGCCAATGATAAACGACTACTTTGGAAATATCCATAAATAACCCACACATCATTCCAAAGAACTACATTTCTGCTTTGTATTTAAATCAGGACTTTAAGAAATCCACTGCTGAGTTATGAAGATGAGGGACAGATAACAGCAAAGACTTAAATGAAAAAATAAATGCATGAAATGATCCCTATGGTAGAAATTTCTACTGAGCCCTTATAAATACTTATTTTATGCATTGAATTCCCCTTTCCCCTCCCACCACCCATGAAACAAAAACAATTGATGAACAGAATTCAGTTAAAGGGAATCAAAAGGGTAGACCTTGTGGAGGCCTGCCGTCAAAGCCTAGCTGTGTCAGTTGCACAGGAAGACACCCCTTTTCTTCCTATTACAAGCAATCAACATAATGGAACATTATGATTAATATCAGGTAGTGTTAACATCTTTAAAGAAAAAAAAATGATTGCATAAAAGCCAAATGTCATAGTGCATAAATTTAGCACCAAATCATTTGTAATTTATGTAAATTGAAGAATTCTTTACCTGTTGCTTTCTTTCTGTTCCTCTAATCATCTCATTTTTCACAAGACAAATTTTGAGTTTTTAAAAATACTGTTGATAAATCAACTTAAACATTAGTAATGTCTGTCAGTATAAAAAGCAAAATTTACCAGGCAAGCAAACAGGCAAACACTGTTATGTTACTTAAGGTTAGCACTTTGAGGAAGTTCTGGACTGTATTTTTGCCCTAAAATTTACAAGATGTCAAAACTAATTAATATTTTAAAACTGTTAATAACACAGTCTGATTTCAGAAATAGATGTGAACATGGCTATTTTCTGTTTTAACACAATGTATACCAAGTGGAAACCTTGTGTGTATTAAACAGAATGCCATGCATGGTATTTTATTACTTTAAGGCAGTTTAAAGAGAAGTGTGAATCATCAAGCCTAAAACAGTCAAAACACATTTTGATCAACCCTTCTGTTCAAACTTAAGAAAAAAGGACCTGAATTATAACATTTTCAACGGCAAATAAAAACTGAGTGCTGTCCCATTAAAAGCATTGGTACCATGGAGTAGAGTAGGGTTTTACACTGCCCACACAACTTGGTGTTGGAGGTGCCTAGCCTACAGTATATTGATCACTTGCCCAAAATAATTCCTGATGTTTCATCTCTGAGTAACGTTCAGAATTTATGCAACTTAGATCTGCATACATATTCTAAAAAGGAAAAAAAAAAGCAAACAACAAAAAAAAAGGTGCTAACTTGCATTCTAGTCCCAATTACAAAACTTCATTCATAATTCTTAGGACTATTTGCAAGAATTATTTCTATGTTTAAGACTAAATTTTGAAATAAGTTAACAATATTAATGATTTGAGATAACAAATTCTAGTACTAAAAATGAGATACCTTCCTCAAAGTTTGACTGGAAGAAAGAAGAAATAATGGATTTTAAAACCACCACTTGCTTACTTTCGTGTTCATATTCTGTGAAAATTCCAAAATTGTGTCAACTCTTGTCCATGCATCAGGATGCTCCTTTAAATGAGTCAGCACTTCTTGAGCCATTCTTTGCTAAAATATTATACAGAAAGAATTTTAAGCTTACTTGTTCTTCAGAATCATTCATTAAAATGGTATTGAGCAAGGCACAAATCCTAATAGGAATAGTGATTCTATCAACAAATACTCAGATAATTAGTCCTTATAGAAATAAAAAGTATCCATCATCACCCATAAACTTCAAAGAAATGGGAGTTTATCCTTTGAAACAGAATAGCCTTTTTTTTGGAGGGGGCAATCTGCCTTACTTGGTATTCTTAAAACAATTTAAATTTAACCAATGCTAACAAAGATCTATTCCACAAAACAAGTTCTCAGAACTTACAACAGACCAAAAACAACACACAAAAATTCACATCTAGATAAATTATGGAATGGTATACACTCTGCTTTACAAGAGTCATTGAGATATCTCTAAACAATAAAAATATATTTCACGGGAAGACTAACTGCTTTTATGTTTTTAAAATACGAGCCCATAAACATTAAACCTATGCAGCCAGCATCTAGCACTAACAAATGTTACCACATCATTGTACTGTGTCCTGTATCTTTTAAAAATGAAAGATCTAACTTATGGAAGTCACCTTTATACCTTCCTCCCTTTCTCTAGTGCCATTTCCTTTCTTTGTTCCTTCTTTAGAGATAATCACTTTCATGAATTATGTCTTTTCCATATTTTCACAGCATGTGTATGAATTTAATAAACAATATGGTTGTTACTAAATCTTTCCCCCACACCGCTTTACTGAGGTATAACTGACAATCAACAGTTTAAAATATCTGGCTATGCCGACATTATGTATTTACTTTCTTCCTTTTAACCATTATTAATTTTGCATGTTATGAACACAAAGACTGTTAATTCTATTGATGTCTTTTTCAAGAAACAGCAGTTTAATCCTTTTCACCTGTAAAGTCTGTTTTGTAGCTCATCTGGATCCTCCTTAATTATCTTTTACCCAGTTCTACAAGGTTGTAAGCAAAAAGTCTGGTTTTAAAACTTGTCTAATTTACTTGATCTAATTAGACGGATTCACTTAGACTGATTCACTTAAGAATTAACTCTCTGGGTTATAAATCAGAGAGCATCAATAAGGAGGGAGAGAAGCATTCTTGTTTCAACCATCTTGGACACCCCATAATCTTTAACTTCGTTTTTATGCCAAGTTACAAAAAAATTGTTCCTATGTTGACTTTGATGTTAAGATTTTCCTCAGGTAGCAGTTATTATTTTTCCAATCAACCAACCAGCAATATACACTGCTTATTATTTAAAAGAAAACTATGACAAATACATACCCACTAACTACGGTGTTGGTAGTTCTGTATCTTGACAACCACCCCAGAATCACTGCGGAACTTGGAAGAAAAATCAGTTACCTGGATTCTACCCTGAGGGTTTAGGGTTACAGCTAGAGAACAAGCTCTTACAATACAACTATACATATTTTATTTGATTTCATTAAGGGACTGATTGATAGCTTTAAGGAGTTGTAACTACGTTATACAATAACTGACAAAAAGGCAGAAAAAATAGTAGTGTGACTTATATAGGGACAAAGCACATTTTAGCAGTGTTCTCTCTCCCTGAGAATATCTAATTAGACTTGCACAAAAAACAGTAACAAAGAAGGTATGGTATATATTAAAGACTGTCTCGTAAAAGTTACTTGGATAAGATAAAATTTTGTTAGACCTTTTTTAACTGATAAGCATTCTACACATAAGTGAGTACTGCCCACACTACCACCAACCATTTAAATCTCTGCATAAATCATGTTCTTTCCTTTAGCTTCTACTGTTATCTTTAATATTTGCATACTAATGACTTATTTTGTCCTAATGCCACTACCCTTATGTAATATTCCTCTATAACTTAAACTCCAGGAGGGGTTAAAAAAGACAAAAGGAGACTAAAGAGGAGAAAATCTGGCATCTCCCTGTGTTACTAACTGAATGGTGCAAGTATTTTAGTTGCTAAGCAATAGATTAAAAGAGTTCAAGACACTTAACACAATATTGGATAAAACACCCAGCCTTCCCTATCTTTTTCTTGGCTGCCTACATGGCTAAAAATAGAAAAAAATGCTTATAACAGAAGGTAGTCCTAATGTTACAGTGCTAAATATCCTACTGTACTACCATTCTAAGCAAAAGCTCTGTCTACAGATTAAAAAGCCACCCTTCTAGTAATTTCTTCCTCTCCAAAGTTACGTAGTCTTTAAAAAAAAAAGCCTACCTACAGCTGAGTTTAAAAGCTTAATAGTTATAATTTCTAGTTGCCATTTTTAGCACATATTTTATGAGATTGGGTAAAAAATTAAGAAACCATACCATATTTTAAAACACTTAGTTTATTTCACACATGCTAAATCTTCATTACACTTCCAAAAGTACCCTTTAAAAAAAATGCCTTCTAAGTATCAGCACCCTAAAAGGTACTTTGCAAACATCACTAATCCTCCAATTTCTGGCAAGGTAGGTAACACTTTGTACATAAGACTCTAGAGCGAAGGTTAGAAAACTTACTGGAACAAAATTAAGACATCTAATACTAAAAACATGTTTCCCACTACAGCTCTCTACTTCTTACTCAAAATTTAAGACCCCCTAAGAGGTGGTATATGAAAAACAGTCTGAACTGGAAGTTTAAATAAATGACTTAGAAAAAAGTTCTTAACTGACTTGAAGCTCTAAGTCTCAAGTTTCCTTATCTATAACAAATTACCAGTTTAATGATTATCTTTATGCAACTAATTTGTCACATGAGATCTAACTAGACAGAACTCTTACTTTACAGAAAGTTACTTTTGCCTTTAAAACAGAAAATAAACACTTTCCTAAACTTATTTTTTATAAAAATTCAAACTTAAATCATTACATCTCAATACTGTGAGACACTAAAAGCAGTATTACTACCAACATATTCATGTTAAAAATTACTGCTACTTTTCAGTTATACAGCCTAGAACAATGGTCTTTTCATTTATTCATACTTTTAGACGTTGTAAACAATGATAGTAGGTGACTGATGTGATAAAACTAATATCCCATCTTCTTAATGGCTACAATTTTATGTTCCCAATATATTCAAAGTTGAGCCTGACAAAACTTCATGCATTTCAACCTTACTTTTTGAATACTTTCTCCCAAAAGCAGTTGCTTTCCATAATCTATGTTAAAATGAAATGAAGCTTAAAGCACCATCCATGCAGAATTTATAGCACAAAGAAAACAACAGAATATGTGCAATAAACGTAGATGGAATAATTTCTTCAGGAATGCTTCTGAAGATAAGAACACTGATTAAAAAACGCCTCTTGGGAGTATAAAACTGAACAAGAGAAAAAACAAACTGCACAATAATCTTCCCACTCTTAAACTTTTCATAGCCCTTTTTCTTTTCTCTTTATTATAGGTGAAACCAATTAATGTTGGATTTCACATGAAAATATCTGTGCATATGCTAATATTTACATAATGCTTTTTGGACTATGCAAAAAGATAAGCCACATTTCAAGTTTCTAAATCAGGTTTACCAATGCAAATATAAATTAATACCTTGATGTAATTCCATATATACTAAACTTTATCTACCAGGAATCAAGTATTTTGGCACTAAAATATTTGTCAGATCACTTTAAAAGACTTTTTAATCCAACAATAGAAACTTTTTAGTCATATAAAGCTCTTTCTACTATTAACTCCACAGGGTGAAGATTCAAGATTGCCCAGTTTCTTGTAACATATACAACTAAAAAATATACAAACAACCTTCCCATTTACCTCTCAACTGGATGCTAAAAAAAATAACCCCAAAACATGCCCCATACTTTAAACTGATCAAAAAATGGATTATATAATATTCCCCACATTAACAGTACCACTTCTCCAAGTACTAAAATTCAAATAATGTGAAGCTGCTTGGTACTGTCAGATTTTTAAAACAAGTTCGTATCTGTGAAGTCGTTCTGTAATTTTTTAAAATAGATATTAACTCCAAATTTATTAAATATAAGGTACAAACCACTTTTAATTAATCTACAAAACATTAAACACATTGGGCTCTTTTATTAAATGGGTAAAAGTTTCTTAAGAAGTGTTAGGAAAGTATTCTAAAACATCCCATTCTAACCATGTCAACATGCAATTTCTTTCTCCAGACCACTTCTCATTAGAGTTAATATATATATTTGTAACTCTAATTTAATATACAAACTACGGGACAGTTTTTTACAAGGTGATCATTTAAATTTTTATTCTCAACACAGCTTTGTTAACACTGCAATAATGTTATAAACTTTTGTTGAGCTACTTTACCTGGGCTCCTTCTCCATGGTACAAACAATTCACCACATTGTCTAAAAGGTTGATATCCAGTTTTTGGCTGAAATCAAGCAGCTGACGAGCTGCATGGTCGGCTAACATTGTCATAATTGCTGGCATAGATTACTGAAAATAAAGAACAGATTTTAAGGTGCTTATTAAGTTTTGATATGATCAGTCAAAAACTTCATACTCAAGTTATTTTACTTCAAATATGTTCTCATAAATATTTCAGTAAGTATTTTAGAAACTTTTCCTAAACAATTGAGACAATAAAAAAGCAAATGAAAGCTGAAGTTACTCAACTACTCCATAACTGTATTAAATTATTAGGCCCATTCAACTTTTCTAATGCTTTTTAGACCCCACAAAAATCTTAAAGTTCTTTATACTATCATTTACATAAACAATTCTCCTGTTTTTAAAAGTAATCTATTATTAGGAATTTATGGCCCTAAAAACTGATAGTTCAAAGCCTTCTCAAATTTTTAAATACAGATTAAGCTCAAGTGAAGTGTTTTCTTTCCCCTTACTAAGTAGTCTTATAGTTCAGTAAAAAACTTACTTCCCTTCATTTCATGTTACCTTAAATTTTAAGAAATGCTGAAAAGGCAGTAAGATGCTAAAAATTAAATGTAGTATCCAGGTTTTCCTATTGTACACAGCAATAATTAACAGGAACCACAAGTCTAACAAATCTGGTGCCCTTATTGCTCTAAAGAACTTATGTTTCTACACTCAAACTATTTTCTTTTAACCCTCAAATGAATTTGGGATTTAAATTACCTATGTACAAACCCTTGGAAATATGGTCTAGAAAAACCTTTACGGGAGTATGTCAAACAAGATTTCTAAAAATTCTCAGGTATTCACTGACAAGGCAGAAACTGTAAGCGCTTACCAACTACCTTCCAAATGAAAACAAATCCTATCATAATAGAAAAATGAGCTTCTTCATCTCAATATATTGCCTAAAACCAACAGATTCACATACAACTTTTAAGAGGGTTCTACTACAAGATGCTGGCACACATTTCACATTTTTGTTGCACAGCATTGTAAGAATCTTTGCTTTTTTTCCAAAGAACGTGCCACTCAAGTATGAATACACATCAAAACTCCTTGACCTTTTTTGAGTCAAGATGCCTTAACAACCAGAGGAACATGACAGCACTTGCCAAAATAATCCCCCACAATTTTGTATACGATTACAGAAAATTCAGGACACCCTGAAAGCCATGCAGGAAGCCTCAGGTGAAGAACCCATGGTTTACTGTATTTACACTCTAAAAGGTCAGATGGTCATCTCCACTTCTAGAAATGGGTAACTGATTACATCATGTTTGGAAGTACTAACTTGACAGGAAAAAGTGTTATTTCTTAGCTATTTCACAGTAATTTAAAAATGTTAACAATTGCTGCAATTTCAACTTAAATGTTTTGTTTAATGATAGTAACAAAAAATCGTAAGTCTAAAAGATGAGTCATTTAGATATAATGTATATATCGAAAGAGTTCAAGAATTTTTGTTTCTTTGGTCTTTTGATCCACTATTGACAGTAGAAGCTGATGAGATTTCAGTTCTTACAGCAATTAAATGTTTTTGATACGCAATGCACGACAAACACAAGTTTTGATCCAAATAGTTAAAAAAGGAACTACATATTCCACAAATGAATAAATTTCCCTTCAAGTGCCATACATTGTTAGAACTTTTCTCCTAGTCCTATCATAACAACCAAAACAAAAAATAAAGTGACTCTAGAAAGTTTCATTTTCAAGTACACTGTCCTTAAGAGTTCTCCGAGTTAAATTCTGTGAAAAGTCAGGTTTAGAATAGAAGCTTGTGTTAAATACAGTAGTTTGCCATCCTTGTAACTAGCGGCTATCTTCGAAATGACCTACCTATTCATGAACTGTACAAAGTGCAGAAATGGCGGCTTTCTGGCCAATGCCAAGCACACTTAGTCCCCCCAGTCAAACAACTTCCAAAACATTCTTTCCACTAACAGTAGTGTCCCACACGCTGAACATACAAAATCAGGCAGATGGCAAGCAGCAATAGAGGGAAAGGGGAAACCACAAAAAGCTCTTTTCTCCTTGGGACACTCAATCCTAAAATCCACTCACTGGATAGCATATACAAGGGATTATCCAACAATGTGGTGCCTCTACAAGTGACTACCAAAATACCTTCACTACCATTTCAAACTTAGTAGGCAGGCAGCTACCCACTGCCAGCTCCCATCCTAAATTCAAAACCGTTCTTTAATGATAACTATCTAGTATGTCAAAAAACAAGTCGCTACAAGAGACTGCTACTTAGGTGCGTGGGTAATTGCCGCTTCATTCAGGAGAAACAGACCTCACTAAGGCCCGCCCTCCCCTGGCTTCCTACCCGAAACGATCTGCAGCACTTCTAACTATAGCATACCGGAGCACTCACACACCCCGCCCATACTCGGAGGAGGTATTTAGAACGAGGCGCCCGAAGTTCACCGCCCCATTCTCTAAGCAGCATGGCCTCTGCGTGATCAGAGGTCCGAGCTGGGCAAATCTTTAATGCTTCCTCTACTATACCACTTCCTCCCACCCACCCCAAACTCCAGAGATCTCGGAATTAAGGAGAATCAGGGCATCACCCACTGTACAACGCCAGCAATAAATGATTCGTTCAAATAGCACATTCAAGCCCCCGAAAACAACCTACAACACAGAACCCTATTTGCAGATCCCGGGAAAAAAAAATCAACGAATCTTTACTACTTCTAATACTACTCTGCAAAACACCCAAAGAGTCTGAGTTTCCTTGCAGGAGAAGCAGCGACTCAGCAGCCCCTCCCTCCTCCGATCCCAAGCTTTCCACCGAGGGGCCACGTGATGCAGGCGGACGTTTCAATGCTGGTGCACTAAATATTTCTGGAAACTTCCACTCCTAATAATTTACAAACATGTTCCTGAAATCACCCCAACTTCTTCCCAGCCCAAGGGGCTGGGGAAGCCCTTCCACGCTCACACGAGGCGTCGCTTCGCTATCACGCTCCTCGCCCTCCTCCACAGCCACACGCACACGCGAATAACCCAGCAAGCACTCCCCTCCCGCGGCCGCCTCCCGCCTCCATCCCCCAGCGGCAGCAGCGGCTCCATTCAATCGCAGGGTCCGCTGTGAGCCCGCCGCCGCCGCCGCCGCCGCCGCCGCCCGGGCTCGCTTCCCGCGGCG